>JAJHJA010000566.1:0-206596 GCA_021202915.1 Heliconius himera
ACCTTATTTATTAAAATATAAAGTTATTAGGAAAACTAAGTGACATAACTCTCCGTTATCCACTTAAGAACTAATAAGATTTTATATTACATTATGAAGTCGTTAATCTTTTCCTTTTTGTTAACTTTCTAACATAATTTGAAGAGACTTTGTAAACTAAACTACTTAAGACTGAAAACAACTTCTGAATTAAATTAAAATTCGAGGTTCAAACTAATAACAGCTACGACGATGGTTAGAATACTTGATTTCTTTATTTTTTTTACTTTTTTAGCTTCATAATGTAATGTGGTAGGCTGAAAAAGCCTAGTGTTAAAACACTTCACTCCATACTTTCCACCGAATTCTGAAGGCATTGTGTATTGGTTGGCGAAACTTAACGCCGCGTTTGGCTTCGACACCAGAGCGAAGAAATTAAAGTATTAAATATTTAATTTTATTAAATATTTGATTTTGTGCCACTGTGAAGTAGTCGCCTGAAACTTTGTATGCGTGTATTTTAAGACATACAATGAAAAATTTTCCTTAGGCCTTGATTCTCTCTAGCTACCCCGCTAGGAACGAAGAGTGAAATAAAAAAATGTACATAATTTCTCCAAATTGTTCTTTTCCACAGATTTTAGGCATTAAAAACAATTATAATGTTTAAATTATTATATATTAAGTTCCGTAACTAACTACGCAATATCTCGAATTCGGACAGAAAACGGAGATCGGAGTGTCTTATCATTATTCAATATAATATTTCTTATATATTCTATACGAAAAACCGCGTGAACCTTAAACAAAATCAGTCAAACCACATAAAAATTCCCATTAAAAGCGTTTATATAAATATTTAAAGCGAACGCCCATAATTTCGCCTCTCCGGAGTATCCATCTGTCTTTAATTAGTAGGATAACGGTACATTCAGTATCATCCACCGTTGGTTTTAGATTAAAGGCAGTAAAATCTCCAATTCAAATAGCGAGACCGAATTCAAATGAGCTACCCTTACTACGACAATTCATTGTTTGTGCTAACTTTTCAATTTGCTGGGTTTGTTTTTCAACTAAATATATATTGTATTTGTGTATACATACATATGTATGTATGTAGGTGTGTATTGTACCATATTGTGCATATTGGGGGAATAGAATTGTTTTTATTTTCTTGATGTGGCAACAAGGCAAAGTGCGGCGTTAAGTTCTGCGACTCATCATGCAATGTCTGGAAAATTGGGCGATGTGTGGAAAGCCGTGTGACGCTATGGTACCCTTTTTTATGGAAAGGACAAAGTAAAAGAGCGCACGGGTCACCCGATGGTAGTTGATCACCGCCGCCCACGACCCTTTGCAACACCAGAGGAGCCTTTGTCTAACCACAGTGTGAACCTAAAAAAAGTATGTTTGTTAATCTATAAGCACGTAATAGTTGCAAAATTGTGGCGTAGTTGATGACAGTTAGACGTGGATTCTATTTATATAGAACAGAATACTTAAAGTTTGAGGCCGCGTCTCGCTTCTGCCAGAAAGCGGACTGAGATGTATCAACAGTAGGTTTTTTCTATCTATCCTCCTATACGCGGGACACAGTGTGAATCTATAAAGGAAAGTTAAAATATGTTTTCGTTTTTTCTGGTTCAAGAATTTATGAGGCGTAATAACTTTCTTGAAGTCGAAAGTGAACATGGGAGTAACTTTACGGTAGTTTCTGCCATTTTATAAATTTCTCTTGATTGTGTAGAGATATATGAATGTATTATTGGTAAGTTAAGTGCTAGTTCAATGAAAAAAAATTTCAGCGGACCTGAATAAAATAATTTCTTATATTTTTTTAGCTTCACAGGGAATTCCGGGATTCCCTCTGCCTAACCTGTTAAATGTGGAATACAGCCAAAAATTATAAACTTGTGTAATAGCTCCATAAAGTTACTAGATTTAATAGAGATATTTTACTGAAATTTTCTATAAATATAATAATACCTACTAATTAAAACAAAGTAAACTGAAGCCAAAAAAAAGAACTTTCTTTTATATACTCTTACTAATTCTAGGAGAAACAATCCAGAACTACGTCATTCTCACCGAAAACTCGATAGCCAACTGGTAACAAAAGTCCAGGGTAACACAGCGCGTTGGAATTTAAATGGGAGCCAGTGCAAATCGGCAACGTCTTGGTGCGAGATTTATTTCAGTTTTTGCATTTCCCTCTACAAACGAGACAATCCGCCGTGATTGGTCGAATGAGTACAGTGGAATTTGAATAAAAGAACGTAGTTTGTCGCTATTGAAACTACTATGGCGTAGTGATATAGTAAATAAGAATTCAATTTGGAAAATAATAAATGTAGAATGAAATAAATATGGAAAATAAGAGGACCTATGAATTTAGTTTTAACTTTTAAAAAAATGTATTAAAAAATTACAGGTTTAAAATTACGAACTTGGCAGGAATCCTTTTTATTTAGCCTAATTGTCTGAAATTTGAAAAAAAAAGAAATTATTTTCTTTTATCGATCGATTGCTACTTTTATACCGCTAGAATTTTGTCGGCAAAACTCATCGGTGTGTTTTATCTAGACAACTCGACTTCACACTTTTATAACACTCCGCTCTCCGCTTCCCGCTCAACTTCCGAGATATTGCGAATTAAGAGGCGGAGCTGAACTCTAACTCTAGTTACGCTTGTTTATACAAGCGTAACAAGTACCTACAGAAAGATCAGACACAAACGTCCCGGAGAGTTCAATAAGACTGTTGCAGCCGCAGTCTGGTAGGAGTTCACTGTGTAGGGGCGGGGCGGTGCCCGTACTCTTTCTTCCTTTTATTATAACTAGTTCGCAGTTATAGTGGAGAGAAAGATAGGACGTGCTCTTGGCTTTTCTTCGAACGAGCTTCGAGTTATGACAATGATATATTGTCGAGTTTACAGTTATCTAAATAACTGACACAAGAACAACTTCTGATGGCAAATATCTTATTAAAGCGATACCTTCTAATGGCATAATATAAAATTCTTAACACAGTGACCTCTGAATCTCTAAAAGATTTTGGGTTCTTCACGATGACAACTATAAAGGGTTCTAACCACTAGACACATCACGAGTTAAGGCATTATTTATTGAATAATATTTTCAAAGGTGCTACAAAATACTCTAAAGATTAAATAAACAACTAAAAAAGAGCTGATGATCTTCAAATGGCGCAATATCTTGAATCATGACTAAGAATATTCTTTATTAAGGCACTGTTCAAAAAACAAAATCCAAAGACATTAGAGAAAAATCAAGATCCCAAAGACAGACATACACAGAAATTCACATGTATAACAATCGAGTGGGCTTAAATATATCGTTCGGGATTTAAATATTTGCTAAATGCTAATACATTTTTAATGGGAATCGAACTCATAACTATTAAAGTATTTGAGTTAACAATTTCACCATAATAATCCTGAAATTTATTACAAATTTTGCATTTCTCCTTAGAAACGAGACAATACTTCGTGATTGGTCGAATAAAACCAAAGGAATTTAAATAAGGGTTACTACGGTACTCCATCCATTTTGGTCTAACGAGTCTCTTTGAAGTGTGAATTGATTGCAAGATTGTCCTAGATATTCTTAGTGTAGCATTACGTTAAGGCTCTGTGTTTGATAATTTAGACATCTCATAATGGATCGGGATTCAAATCTAAGTAGACAAATTGTGTTTAGTAGAGGGGCGGCGGCACAGCGTCTGTTTGTAAACCTAACGATTGTGGGTACAATTCTCGTTTGAGGTAATAGATTGTACTGCTTTTTTGCTCTGGAAATAAGACAATGTGTGGCGTTGTGTTTCGCAATTCAACACTCAATATGGGAGATATTGAGTAATATAGGAAATACAAGATTAAGATGTTTTTTTGTTGTATTTTTTTACTTGAGGTAATTTAGTCGGCACTATTTACACAATAAAAGCTGCAAAAAATATAATTATATTTTACTATTTTTACAATTACATAGTGAAATCTGTTGATCAGTAACATATAATATAACTCCAACAATCAGGAAGCCCAGAAAGTATTCAGGTGTCCAGCATTTTACTTGGTAAAATGCTGGACTTCTAAAAGAGAAATGTAATAAAAAGAATAAAAATACGTATCTTAGGCACGGACTCGATCGTGCGTCTCTTCTCTGCGTCCGTAGTGCAATCCAAACTTACAAATAATAGGCAAATTCATATAATCCACATGAACATATTTCTTTCTTTTTTTACATATTTCTTCAAACAGGAATCAAACCGTAAACTTCACACGACTGTCCTTTCAGCCTTCGCCACACGCAAAACGTTAACAAGTGCTAACAAAACAAAAGATTATATAGTTTTTAAAAAAGGCTTTAACAAAAAAAAATACACCACTATTGATAAAAGAATAACAAAAACATTGAGTTATTCCGTACTTTTCTGAACAAGAACAATCGTTTGAGAACTTTCTTTTTATTGACACGGGCTCCAGCATCCGAAGTACTAAACGCTTGGAAAATATTTATCCACTATCTATTTTTAAAGAAATACAGCTCTATTCTTTAGTTTTACTTGTTGTTTATTTTGTTGAGTATTTAGATTGTAATTAAATAACTGGACTTTGTTAATGTTGGTTGGGGAGGTAAAGTGTACCTGTAATTAAAATAGCTGCAGTTTGTGTTTTAAGAAGCAAATTGCATTTAACAATTTCTCTTTTAAAAATACATGTATTTTTCAAAGAGGCAAGGGCATCGGGTGACCTTCAAGGAATCAATTTCGATGATGTACTCTCATGCAGAGACTGTAGCGTTTAGCGCTTCGTTCTTTCTAGCTAGCCTACTAGGCATAAAGCGTAAAACTTTTTAGGGAATTGATTCATTCGTATATATGTAAAAATGGTAAAATTTAGGTATTTTTGGTTCAATTTGATTAAATAAAACAAAAATATTGTTAAAATATATTAACGTTCTGACTCGTTTTCTGCTGCTTTTTCCGCGACGCAGCGCAACGCCACAATTGGTCTAACCAAAATAATCTTAAATGTAAATATAATAATTTTTCAAAACCACAATAATCAACATAATTTTACGCATAAACATTTCCACGAGAGGCACTCGAATTCACAACCACTGCGGCAATCGACACACTTATCTAAATATCAAATATTTACTTATATATATGTACATACTTATATTATTGGCAATTAACTGCTTCGTCCCTGTGGTCAAATAGATGTGATTAAGTTATTTGAAACGTATAGCCTATAGCCCTCTTTGATAAATGGACTATCCAATACAAAAATAATTCCTAAGATTTACGCGTTCAACCAAGCAATCTATTCAGCTTTATAATATTAGTATAGGTAAATCATATGCTATATACTGATTAATATGATGAATGTGAAAGGATAGATGTTTGTTCCACTTAAAAAAAAATTAAGTGGAACTTTCACTCAAAAATTATTGACCAGATTTAAATGAAATTTTAAAGTATATTTTTTCTACAAAAAAAATTAACTATAATACATTTTTGTACTGTACTGCACTAAATATCAATATAGTAGTTATATATGTACATGTTTTTTTATTTTCTCAATATATTAAAAAAGATTACTTATAGCTTCGTCCTCCACCTCCTGTTTGGAACAAGGAGTGGAACAAAGTGATATGGGAGTGAAAGTAGGCGACTTCAGTGTAAAATTGCCTGACGTACGCAGATGATGCAATGCTCATTGAATCATCTGAATCAACGAAACGTGGGTGTTACAGAAGAAGAATGAAAGAAAATTGAATGCAGTGCAATGCAATCTCTTCGTAGGATATGCGGAGTCAGCATAGCTGATTGAATCCGCAATGAAGAGAGAATACACAGAATGGCAGGTACTAGCGAGAATGTCACGGTGAGAATATAGAAGAACGTGCTCAATTGGCTTGGGCACGTCAAACGAATGAGTGATGAAAGAATGGCAAAAAAGAATTATGATTGAAAAGTAATTGGTAAGAAAGATAGGGGGAGACTTCGGTTGAACTTCGAAAACAGAATATCAAAGATACTGGTGGAATTTCACGTTTTTACGTAACCTTCCTCCAATATAGCATGAGGAACCCCTGGAGGGCATGTATGGACAGACTGACGGCAGTGGACGAGGCGAAAGAAGTATTCAAAGACGGTAACGCTTGGTGCTTCGTTCTCCCTTACTACCCCGCTAGGGATACAATATCCCTTTTTACATATAAAGCTAGAATAGAATAGAATAGAATTATAAAAGGTAGCATTAATTTTCACACGTACATTGTTCTTGGATTAAGCAAATAAACCCCTATTTTTGTTTAAAAGAGGGTAAATTTCTATTTGTGAGCATTTCAGAATCCTTTGTCTCATTATCTAATCTAAAATAACTCACGTACCTCCTAAATTCTAACCCTAAATAACTCGCATTACTAAGGCTCTTTGGAATTGATTTAATGAAATTCAAAACGTCGACTAATCCTTGGTTTAAATGTTTACTTGCTTAGATCTACATATCAATAAGGATACATAAAGTAATTAGTAAATAGAATTATTTCAGGTTCACGCTATATCTCGCACATAGTGTTTAGTTACAGAATTCAACATCGCGTTCCGCGAAGTCTCATAGAAAAATATGCTACAACAAGTTAATTCTTAGTCATTCACAAAAACAAAATACAACCTCTATCGTATATCGTATATGGAATATACCTTTAAAATTAATTATCTATAAAATTAATATATATTATTTATAGTAGTTATATTCTTAAAAGTAAATTTTGTAATTCTTTTTGCCTATTTCGAGAGATTTGATTATATCTGTTGATAAAGCATAGCTCCTCACTTTGTTTTTGTTATACAATTCTAAATATTCTTTATTTTAATCTACGTAACTCAACGCCGCACTTGTTTTATCATATCAGGCCAAGTCATACAACAAGATGAAAATTTTGCCCTTTCATTCCCCATTCTCTTCCACTTCCACAGTAATATTTAGACTCCTAGTATGTGACGCCAAACTCAAGAGGATACCGCTTGGAGGGTAATAATAATTTATTATGAGATACTTTCACCGTGTAGAGCACATCATTATTACTTTTTAATGAAAACAACGTCATAGTCATGAATAAAAGAGAATATACAAAAATTGTTAATTTTGTGCTACATAACGTATTGTAGAGGATATTAGTGGTACAGTGGAACACCATCAACGAAATGGTTGTGGGTTCGATTCACGCTAAGGAGCATAATTTTATTTAATTATTTAATTCATTTCCCTATTCCAATAAGTCAAAAGATGGGGTCAGGTTTCATCACTCGAGGCGCAACGCCTGGAATTTCATTCAGCAAATAGTAGAGAGCGGAGTTTTTGATCGCAACAAGCTCCTACGGTCTACATACCTATTTCTCCTCGTTCTCTGTTTAACCTTTTCATATATGCTCTCGGATCTTTACGAAACCGAAAATTGAGGTTACTCTCCTCTCCCTTCCCTTACAACCCTTATCACGCACTCTTGCATCAAACTTTTTTAGCATTGTCTCTAACTGAGCACATTGTTCCACATACTATATTATCTGTAGCTGGTAGCGGAATTAAATAGCATCGCAGCGCAGTTAAAGTGTCTATACATACATGATATTGTAGATTTAATTTCCGCTTGTGAAAATATTTAATTATTTTTCTTACCCTGGTTAGAAAGGAAAGGTTTTTCAATGTCTTTTAAATTATATTAATTCATATTCACACTATGTAACGAATAACTTTAATACGCCCGTTACAAGTTTGGTTATTAGAATCCGGATACACTTAAATAATTCTATAAGTTCATATATCGGGGACGGCCCTGGAGGACAAAATTATAACCGCCAAAACCATGATATTACTGTTATACGACATTTGAGTTCTATGCATCTAAATATATCTATTTTTTTTTCGTATTTTTTTGTCATTACTTTAAAAATTATAAAATTAATAAGTCTTTTACTTCACAGGTTTAAGAGAATAAAAGTTCGAAATGTTGTTAATGAAAAAATAATTTGACTGAATCGCTGATAAAATATTATTTTTTAACTGCTTACAGTAAAGGCTGATTACCATATTTAAGTTTTATTAAAATCTTCCCGAATAACAATAAAATCTCATTATAGATCACAGGTAGTTTTCAGTTTTGCACGAGAATAAAAGAGTCAATCACTATTATTGCAATAAGATTCACTTCCATTGAATAAAAACTTAAGACAATATAATAATATACGGGAGTTGCTTTATATTTCTGAGAATAAAAGGATAAGTTAACTTTAGTACATTAAATCCCACCAAAAATATCCTGAGATATGCCAGCCAAGTCTTAATGATACTGTATTCTGTATAAAAAGTAATGAAATATCTAGGTGAAGCCAAACCAAGTCTAACGTTCCTTAATGCCATTTTCTATTAATATAGTTAAATTTTATGTGACTTTTTCGTTGATTTGTATATATCAACACGTAATTATACTTAAAAAATGTTCAACGGTCATTCACTTAAAATTGGATGTTTTTAATGGCATTTCACTTATCTTTGCAAAAAGTAGATTTTTAATTGATTAATTTAATAGAGTTCTAAATGCCATAAATCAAAGTAGGTAGGAGTGACGACATATGCACATTAATAGAAGAGGCCCATCACACTGACAAACTTTTCTTAAGGCGACATTTCCATTTTTCTCATAGTTCAACCGATCTCTTAGGTTTCTTTATCAGATACTTCAGGCTTTCAATTATTGTATATAAGAAAACGAGTCCAACTAGGCTGAATAAATTTTGCAAAGGCAGTATCTATAGTCGATATCTATAATAGCTTGGCTGGGCTCTTACAGTTTCTCCTTAGGGTCAGCAGGTACTCTAGCCCATCGATTTTCCTACAGTTTATAGTTTTCTTTTTGTCGGTACTAAATCCTACCCTTGTACCAATTTTCGGATCTATTTTGATGATCAGTGAGTGAGTAATTGAGAGAATCAGTATTGAAATAGTGAAACTTTGATTTCGCATAACCTCAGAAATATACGACCTACAAGTTTGAAAATTTAAGGTTCCAATGTGTACTTATAGCTTACTAAAAAAAAATTAAAACCTCTAAATTTATCCAGAGGTTCTCAAATAAAGGTATGAAAATACGCCACAAGTGGGCCCAAAAAAAGATGTATATGTAGGACAGTTAGGTACGGCAGTGCTTTGTTCCGCGCTCGACTTCATGCCTTCATGGCCTCAGGTGAAACTTCTTTTTTTTTATTATTTTATATATTAATTTACTACTGTTTGGTGAACCTTACACGTATTTTTTTCATTATAAGACTATTATTTTTCGAGTAATTGGTAAACAACAGTTTTTTTCTTTTTCTTGAAAAGTTAAGATTTTGCGATTACCGTTTTATTCTCAAGGGACAGCGATATGTACACCGTTCTTAATATTCGGTTCTTTGCTGCAATCTGAATTCATAAATTTAACTGTATCTATGAGACGCCCTCGTAGCCCAGTGGCACAAGACTGTGACTGTTGTAGGTTCGACTGGGGAATTAAATATTTTAATAAAATCAAATTGTTCTTTATTTAATCCGTTTTTGAATTCCACCACTCAGCATGTATTTCGGGAAATCGGCGGAAAGTAGGAAACGAAAATATGTTATTGGGGACGAAATGTCTTAACACTAAGACTCCTGTTCAACCTACGTGCGGGATTCTGTGTGAAGCTAAAAAAACTTTATCTCTCTAAAACGTTATAGAGAATAGACAAAATTATTTTAAATGAAACTATTTTAACCGGATTAATCGCGTATATTTTGTACTTTTATACATTTTTGGAAACCCGACGTTTCGAACACTTTGCAGTAGTCCGTGGTCACGGGTAGACTACCCTACCCGACGTAATGTGTAATAATCGTGAAAATCAAAGACAAAATTAGCTCTTGTGATAAAACAGTTTATTTTTCTTTTTTTTTTTGTTTTTATTAAAACTCCTAACACTCGATACTCAAACTTCCACAATGAAATATTTATGAAAAAAAAATTACAAACAAACACAGGACTAATGCCTAGTAATTAGATAAAAAATATATATTAAAATAATAAATGGGCTACACGAATATAATTACTATACAACATATCCCGATATTTGGCCTGAACTCGTGTAATTAATGAAGTTTAACGACCACATGCGTGCAAGAAAGTTGGAAAATTTAACTTTGCCCGCTTAAGCTGATATTGGGAACTTTTCGCAATATTTTATTATTTCATATAAGTATCGTTTCGCAACTAATTGTGTAAGGAGGTTTAGATTCGATTTTTTTATATATTTTTTAATTAAAACTTACATACGGCTTCTGAGTGCAGTGGTATAGTGGCACAAGCGTACGACTACAAACGCGATTCCCAGACGTGTTAATAAGAACGACGGTATTATATAGTTACGAGGCAAAACTGGGCGTTGAGCTCCAGAATTTAATGAAAAGTAAGAAACGGAGAGTCTTAAGACCAGGTTCCGAGGTTCCCTCTGCTTACCCTGCAATGTGTGTGGTACAACAATTCGTCCCTTGACTTCAAGCTCTTTCTCGCATAACAAGGTAGGCAGAGAGAGAGAACCTAGTGTAAAGATACTTCAGTTTCCCCTCTTTCCGCCTAAGTTTTGCGCCATTTTTGTTGTTGAGTGAGAGAAGCATAATCATTCTCCCATGCCCCTATTGAAGCCATATCGTGTTTACAACCTTTTTACGACATGATGTTTAATAATATTATTTTCTATAATATAAATATTTTTTCGTATAAATTGCATTTTTCGATTGTTTTCCTTTATTTCTTTCATAAGTTTTCACTTCCAAACTTACCTGCCAAATTTCATAATAATACAACCAAAAATATATTATTACTTTGTAATATATGATAAAAATTAACTTCTGTGGCTCGCATATAGCAAAAGAAGGATAGAGGGAACCTAGTGTTAAGACACTCCGTTTCCCATATTCCGCTTAATTCTGGAGGAATCGCGCGTTGTGTGATGAAGCTCATCGCCGTGCTTTGATTTACACCAATAGAAATGAAACGAGAGAACGATTGAGGCCGGTCGTGGTGCAGCGGCACGAGGTGTGACTGCAAAATCGACTGGTTGTGGGTTCGATCCCCACTCGAGGAGATGAAATATTTACTTAAATTTATATTTCCATTTCTTCGCTCTGGTGTCGAGGCTAAGCGCGGCGTTGAGTTCTGCCACTCAACACGCAATGCCTCCAGAATTCGGCAGAAAGTGGGGAACGGAGTGTCTTAACACTGGGTTCTCTCTGCCTACCCTGCTGTGTGCGGGATACAGCGTGAAGCTAATTTAATTTTTATTTTAATTTTTTAGAAATGAAACTATGTATTAAAATAAATATTTCATTTCCTAAAGTGGGGATCGAACTTACACCAATCGCGTTTACTGTCACACACTTGTGGCTCTGTGCCACGACTGGCCTCAAGATATCTATATAAAATACCGATATTCCAAATACAATTAAAGTTTCCAATCTTGTTAGTAATAAGTCGCTACCATATCTCTAAAACTAATGACCCAACTTTCGAGGGTATTAGACGGAATGCCTTCGCAAAGTTGCAAACTCATTTCTCTTAAGCTTCGTCCGACACCTCGTTATACGAAGATAGCCACTTATTTATTAATACTGTACGTTGTTTCTGTGTTTCGGTAGGATTTGGGTTTATTTTTACGCTCGATGGTATTGGGTTCGATTCTTGGGGGATTGGGGTATGTTTTATGTATGAAAGGATTTTTTTATATTTGCAGGCAAAGTGTTAGTTAGTTTTATTGTAGTATTTCTGAAATTTTTAGAGTATGAAGAATTTTATTTTATAGTTTTCTTCTGTTATTTACAATAATATGTGAAGATAATAAAAAATATATTCTTCATTAATTTGTTGGTTAGGAAGCTGTGATGCTTTAAATTAAGTGTGCGATACGAATAACCTAATATATTTTGGTATAAAATATTGATTTACAGAATAGAGAGGCATAGTAGGCAAAATTTAAAGATTTTGATTGTTCTAGGTTCTATCGTTATTGGGAGAAATTGGAATCACACTTAAAAGATGATAAAATAAAAAAATAAAAAATAGTATTTTCTGTTGCCAAATGATAATTCTGTGCAATTATCTTCGAATGGAACAGCTTAAATTAGTTGCAACAAGCAACAATAAGAATTTCGACGTAGCTTGATGAGAAAACGTATGGCTTAGCGGTCAGAGTGTTTGGGCGGTCCTAAAAGAGACGCGGGTTCAAATCTCGCTACGTTAAATATTTTTTTACGTTTTCTAAAAAGCATTTTACTATATTCTTTGTTTTAATCTATAAGAAAATATTTATCTATATCCCGCAGATAGCAGGGCAGACAGAGTGAACCTATTCATTCTGTTTACCCTGCTATCTGCGGGATTCAAACACTACATCCGTCCACCATCCCGCTCAATTTTCGAAATTTGGTGTTGTGTGGCGGAAATGAATGCCGGGCTTCATCATGCTACCAGAGCGATCAGGAAATGAAAATAATTCATTCCTCAAATAGGAATCGAACCTTAACACGCCGCCTTAATAAATATGAAAATAAATAAATCAGCTGCACGCTGTATCCCGCACACAGCATGGTAGGCAAAGGGAACCTAGTGTTAAGACACTCCGTTCCCCACTTTCTGCCGAATTCTGGTGGCATTGCGTGTTGAGTGGCAGAACTCAACGCCGCGCTTAGCCTCGACACCAGAGCGAAGAAATAGAAATATAAATTTAAGTAAATATTTCATCTCCTCGAGTGGGGATCGAACCCACAACCAGTCGGTTTTACAGCCACACTTCGTGCCGCTGCGCCACGACTGGCCTCAATAAATATAGATTATAATAATATCTAAAATTATTATAAATCCTGACCAGTAATTGCCTTCTTGGAGTTAAGCAAGAATTCATGTCACCTTGTAACTGAATCCAAGTTTGTTAATTAACAAAGTTGAAATTTGATCTTAATATGGAACATTTCCAGCGTAAAATGTAATAAGTACATACTGGATAGGATACTTTAATGCATTTTATAACTTTTGCCGAGATACTTTTACTTGAAGTAGTTTTTTGAGTGATTGTTATGTAAACATTCATATAAAATTGAGACAAATAAAAAAAATATTTAAAAAAAACTGTTTTTAAAACAGTCGAAGTCTTAAGGCATTGGTCTCTAAAATTCTGGTGGAAAGTACAGTACGAAAGTTTCTTAACACTAGCTTCCCGGGTTCCCTTTGCCTACCCTGCTATGTATACGTATTTAGTTTTGTAAATTTTTAGTTATGTTTTTTTATTTATTATATTTAATTGTATATTTTTAGTTATATAGTAGAATTTATAAATTAGAACTATGAAATATTAGCAACATTAAATTAAAACTTAAGGAACGTTTACTTTATAGTAAAATTTATTGCGGCTGAACGAAGCTGAGATGGGTCTCTAGATGCACATATTTTTTAAATTCATGTTTAATTTTTTTATTTTACGCAAATAGACAAACATCACGCTTTATCCCGCATATACCAGGGTAACCTTATGCCAGATATGTGTTACGTGTTGTTGTCTTACGTTATTGCTATTTGAGTCGCGGAACTTAACGCCGTACTTCATAGACATAATTATTCATTTAGATAATTTTGTTATTCATATCACAGAGCTGATTCTCATCTAATAGTTGCATTCTTCAAATTATATCATTACACCATTTTCAAAACAGTGCACAATAAATGAGTGAAAGAAACCAATGCGACATAACATCTTAAAAGTAAAAATTAAAATTTGTATCGCGACTCTAACTGTACCTTGGAATAAAATATAAACCGAAAACTATCGTAATTAAACAAATCTATGATAACAATGCCCTGAAGAGAAATTCAAAATAGAAAGAATTCAAAAAAAGCTATAAAAAAAACGGACCGAAATAACGATCGTTATGTATTATTCTGATTAAACCAGTTGGAGATTTCCTGCTAAAAATATTTAACATGAGGCCGTCATGGCGCAGCGATACATCGTCTAACAGCAAACGCTATGGTTATAGGTTGCATTTCTACTCAAAGGATTGAAATATTTCCATTTCCTTGCTCTGGTAACAAAACAAAGCGCGACGTTAAGCCCCACCACTCAACACATAATGTCTCGAAAAGTGGACGACGCATGGGAAACGGAGTGTCTTAACACTGCGTGCTTTCAGTCTATATACTAAATACTGCATGAATATAAAAATGTTTTCCATGTTGTTCATTTAACAATTTTGAGATAATCTCCCTTCCAGCGCGAAATCAATCAGTTTAATCAAGTTACTGTGATAATATTTTCCAACATTTTAATTTTTTAACGCTGTTATTTTTAAATTATTTTTGATGAGCTCTAGTTTTGTTGTAAGTGTATGTTTTTGTTTTATATATCAATATGATTAGATAAATGAAACCTAATATTAAAAGGCTGAGTTCCCCGTTTTTCACCCCATTTTCAAAATATTACGTCTTAATTGTTAACTTGCAGAAACAAACCTCGCGTTTTATTTTATTACCAGAGCGAAGAAATAAAAAAATAATCATTCCCTAAGTGAGAAACTAACGAAACGGCGGAAAGTGGGAAACGGAAATATCTAAATATTGAAAATAATGGAGTGTCTTAACACTAAGTTCCCAGTTTCCCTCAGCCTACTTCACTATGTGCGGGATACAGGATGGAAAAAAAAGAAAAACATCCAAACCTGCATTTTGAACTTTGATCCGAACAAAACTTGAACCTACGACCTCTGACCTACCAATTAAAGCAACTAAACCAAAGATAACGAGCTAGTGTAAATAATTCAAAATTCAGCAGATCCTCGCGTTATATGGGTTAAACTCATCTAATTAGTAAAGTAGAAAGCATATGTGCCAAAAAGTTTGCAAATGTAACTACGCTCACATCACACTTTAAGTGTTTCGGTCCTAAAAGCTTCATCAAAAATGTATGGTGTTTTAGAATTTCCCACTCAAGATAATAGAAACAGTATTCAATTTTGTTCATTCGTCTGTTTGTGCTGTTTGTTATACTTTGCGATTCTTTAAATAATAATAATGATATATCTAAGTGATTTTAAGATTCAGAATGTCAAGTAAATTTGAGAAATTAATTTAATAATCTTATTATACACATTTTTTTTATTTTAATTTAGTTTCCCCTTATTTTCCTCTGTTAGACAAAAATAAAAAAACGTATAAAGTTTTAGTGTAGCGGGACTCGAACCTGCGCCTATTAGATACCGTTCAAGCACTGGGCCTACTAAGTTATCAGTTGTTACAATCGTATGGCGGCAGTGGTGAGGCCGCTAGGACTGTTTCCAAGAGGCGCGGGTTCGAGTGTGCCGTGTTGAAATTTTTTAATGTTTTCTAAAATATTTCTCTATTCTTGGTGTGGAATGACACTTAAATATATAAAACCAGTTTAAATTAGCTTCATATAGTACCAATTATAAATAAATAGGTTTGGCTCCCTCAGTAAAGCCGAAAACATAATTTGACCGGTAAACCGATTTCGTTACATTAATTGAAATATATTTCTATGAAAATATGTTTCTCTTTAGGTATCCTTTTATGGTACATATTTTTTGTTATTGTGATATTTGATATCTTCTTACTGTTTATAAAACATCATATATAAGCATTGTGTTTTGTTACTGTTAATAAAACTAGTCTATACTATCGGCCCCTACACGGCTTCGCCCGCTTGAACTATGTTTATTATTTATGTTGTTTAACTGTATTAGGGAATCTTGGTTAGTTTTCTAGAATGATAGTCAAAACTTAATACTTAATAAATTGTAATTTAAATGTTTAGGATCTTATTTAATATTGCTTGCAAAATTATCGTATTTAAAAACAATTAAAACGATCCTGCGAGAATACTGAGATAAAAAAATATATATTTTAACTCGAAAACTCCGTTACCTTTCAATAAAAAATCTGTAAAAATCAATTTAGTTGTTTCAGATATTAGCTCGGTCAAACTGAAAAACAGAGATACTACAAAATTAAATTGTTTGTATTTTTTTATCAGCTTCATGCTATATACTGCACACTGCAGAGTGAAGTGTTAAGACACTCCGTTTTCTCACTTTCTGCCAAATTCTGGAGGCATTGCGTGTTGAATGGCCGAACTCAACGCGCTTGTCCTCGACACCAGAGCGAAGAAAATGGAAATATAAATTTAAGTAAATATTTCATCTCCTCAAGTGGGGATCGAACCCACAACCAGTCGGTTTTACAGTCAAACTTTGTGCCCTTGCGCCACGACTGGTCTATTTGTATTTTAGTATTGTATTTACATTTATTCCCTGCAATGGCAATCAAACGTTTGTAAAAAGTCAAATCATATAATAAATTCTATACTATTCAATGGACAATTAAAATAATAAATTCGTGGTTTTGGCGCGGTATTCCACATATAACAATATACTCGTATAGCAAAGCTTGTTCGTCCGATGCCCACGTACTACCTAATTTTCGAGACAAAGTGCGTTGGGCGGTAGAGCTCTACACCACACTTTATCTTGTTATCAGAACGAGAAATTGGAAATAACTGATTTCCCTCTAGTGGAATCGAACCCACAGCCGCAGACACAGTGCCACTGCACCACGACGGTACTGTACTCATCATTAAAATTTACAATAGTGGATTAAACTTGAATTATTTATAACACATCACGAAATGTAATCTGAACTAACTGATAGTTAAAAATGTATCAACATATTTGTTATGCATACACACAAATCTATGTGTGATGCAATTTTGACACCCTCGTAGCTCATTTGTTATGCCAATACCTATTGAAGTTTAAATTCAAATAATAAAACTTTTACGGCACAGGGGTACAATAATGGGACCGTAAACGTCCCGGTTGCGGGTTCGATTCCTACTCGGGGAAGTAAAATATTTAATATTTTCATTTCTTTACTCTGGTGATATCTGTTGATCTGGTGCTCGGGAATTCGGCGGAATGTGGGAAACGGAAATATCTTATTGGGACGTAGTGTGTTAACATTAGAATCCCAGGTTCCAGCGCAGTGGAACTGCGTCTCATTGTAAGCGCATTATTTGTGAGTTCGATCCCCATTCGGAGGATTGTATTATTTACATTTTCCTCTCATGATGAAACACACAGACTTAGCGTTAAGACACTGTGAAGATCACAGTGTCTTAACGCTAAGTTCTCTATGCCTATCCTCCACCTTAAGCGCCGGCAACGCACCTGTAGCTCCTCTTGTGTTCCTCAGGGTCTGTGGACGGCGGTCACTTACTATCAGATGACCCGAACGCTCGTTTGCCTTGTCTTCTCCATAAAAAAAGAAAAGAAAACATGTGAATTTCCTTCAGCTTCCAACACAAATTTGAGTTACAGCCCTTACTATCTGATCTCTGCTTCTAAAGGTGGAGAAATAAAAATAATTAATTCCCTCGAGCATAAATCGAACCCAAATCCATACCCTTAGCAGTCACATAATATATATTAACATAGCTTTATTTCACCATAGTAACTAAAATAATAATCACGAACTACACTGGCCTCTATGATTATTATTATTGTAGTCTCCATTATGTGAAATATGAATGGGACGCTAGGGCTTCCTTTGATATATTATAACAGAGTTAATTAACGTGTCCTTCCTTAGATGAAAACGGTAAATGAAAGTTATTAATCTTGTTCTATATATTACTAAGAAAATATAACTTTTACTTTTTCGAAGTTAACAATTTTTTTATTTTTTTCTTATCTAAGACAAAAAGATATCAATACATATCATATATACTTCTGCAGTTTTGTATACGCATCACGCTGTATCTCGCGAATAGCAGGGTAGGCAGAGGGATCCTGGGTATCTAGTGTTGAGACACTCCGTTGCCCATTAAGACACTTCCGTTCTGCACTGTCCCGAATAATTAGTTAAGAATAGGATTAAAACAGATTGCCTCGGACGACAGTGGTAGGAAATAAGTGGTAGGAAAACTTGACACAAAATCATGGAACACAACGCCGCTGTTCGTAAATTATTGTACATATAATCTCTGTAGAACATAATACGTAAATACATTTCTTTTTAAACTACTGTTAAGACTCTTCGGTCCATCTTTCCCTTCAGTTGACAGATATTGCGTGTTGAGTGACAAAACTCAACACCACGCTATGTCTTATCACTAAAGAGAGGAAATGAAAAAAATACCCCCTAGTGGAAATCGAACCCCACAATTGTCACATTTACAATTAGAAGTTGAGTCACTGCGGCACGGTGGCCTCAGACATACATATAATATCGTATAAAGAATTTTTCAATCATTTGGTTATGAGTAGAAAAGTTTGAACTCTTAGTTTGCAATGCGCTAATTAGAGAAGTTAAATCGCGTTTGTGTAAAGTTCACGAATTTAACTTTCCACTGTAGAACTTAATTCGTAACGTGTTCTTTTTTCTTTTGCTTCACGCTCTATCCCGCATATAGCAGGGTAGGCAGATGGAACCTGCGTTTGTATATTCTGTTCCAATATTTATATGTAGAGGTCATCGTGGCGCAACAACGATAATTTTAAATTCGATTCCCGCTTGGGGGAATTTATTACTTTCATTTCACCGCTTTAGTCAACAAAACAAAACGCGATGCCTCCGAACTTCAGTGGAAAGTAGAGAACAAAGTGTCTTAGGACTAGGTTTCTTTTGCTTACCTTGCTAAATGAGGAAAACGAGTACAACGCAACTGGAAACCGACCAGGTAAAAATCAGAGCGGCTGGTCGGTTTCCAGGAGGCGCGGGTTCGAGTCCCGCTACGTTCAAATTTTTATACGTTTTCTAAATAAGTATTTTTCTTTCCTAAGTGTGGAATAACACTTTAAAAATGATTAAAAATATTTAAAAAATAGTATTCTCTCTTGCCAAACGATAATTCTTAGTAATTATCTTTGGGTAGCCGAAATTTGTAAAAATCGCCCTACAGAGATACTAACAACATAAATAAGTTTTAACAAGCGTATAAAAATTTCGACGTAGCTTGATGAGAACGTATGGCTTAGTGGTCAGAGCGCCTGGTCGGTTTCCAGGAGGCGCAGGTTCGAGTCCCGCTACGTTCAAATTTTAATACGTTTTCTAAATAAGTATTTTTCTTTCCTAAGTGTGGAGTAACACTTTAAAAATGATTAAAAGTATAATTATTTACGATTCAATAACAAAAAGTCAAGCAAAGTCAAAAAGTCAAGCGACGTCAAAAAGACAAGCAAAATCAAAAAGTCAAGCAAAATCAAAAAGTCAAGCAAAGTCAAAAAATCAAGCAAAATCAAAAAGTCAAGCGAAGTCAAAGCAAATCCTTAATATAAAAACATCAATCTTAACACTACAAGGCTAATAAATCGTAAATTCAGTACAGTGTAAGTGCATCGTAAAAATGGCCCCAAACTCGTGCGTAAGTTTAGTTTTATGCTTATATGTTTATATCTAGTTTTATTACGCGGACGCCCTGTGATAAGAAATATGGCCAACTTTTTTATGTTTGTTACAGCCTTTTTCTTCGTGACTCTAAGATGAGAAAAATTTATTATTAGAAATCAAAATAGTATACGTTTTTCAAATTATATCAAGTAAGTTAATATCAAGATATATTAAGATATACTAAATTAATTTATTATATTGTCGTCGTGTAAGTAAACTCCAAATTTCAAATTTTCACGCTATATCCCGCACATAACCGGGTAGGCAGAGGCAGGCTTGGGAACCTAGCGTTACACTCCGTTTCCATTAGGACACTTCCGTTGCCCATTTTACACAATTTATGTATGTAAGCAGTGGGAGTTTAGTGTTAAGACACTATGCTCCCCACTTTCCGCCGAATTCTGTAGATATTACATCTTGAGCGACGGAACTCTAAACCATGCTTTGATTCAATACCAGAGCGAAGAAATGAAATTATCATGTATTTAACTTTCTCGAGTGGGGATCAAACCCACACCAGTCGCGCTTACATTTACACGCTCCTGCGCCACGACTGATCTCTATTAAATAAGAACTCTATTATATTTTTATTTTACCACATACTTATTTCCATTAAATCACAGAACCAAGGTCGTCACTAAAAGCTAGTTCTTTAATATGAATTATTAAATCAAATATTTTTAACAATTTTAAAGTGTTATTAACACTTAACGTATAAAAATTTGAAGCAGGATTTGAACCCGAGCCTCTTGAAGACCGTCCAAGCGCTCTGACCCCTAAGCCATACGTTCTCATCAAGCTACGACGAAATTCTTATACACTTATTACAACTTATTTATGTTGCAAATTTCCGCTATCCAAATATAATTATTAAGAATTACCATTTGGCAAGAGAGACTGCTATTTGTTAAATATTTTTACTAGAAAAATACTTTCTAGAAAAAGAAAAACATTTTATTTTCGAGTAGGGGTCGAACCCACAACCAGTCGCATTTGCAGTCACAGTTTATAACCCTGCACTGCAGTTGGCCTAAATATAAATGGTGTACCTACTTATTTATTTCTTTTCTTAAATTGTCATATTTCTTCAAGAAACAGTTGGTATACAATAACTAGACTGATATTTCATATTTAAAAGCATAAAACGTAAAGTACGACGGTAATAATGCTTAAAGCGTTCTAATGGACTTGTTGAAAAAGAGAATTTCATATAAAAATCTGATATTTATATTGTTATATGTTTTGACGTGTAATTTTTACGTATAAACTAGTTGGAGATATACCGATCGTGGCGCAGGCCGAACGAGTGTGTCACTGTAAACTCGACTGGTTGGGGGTTCGATCCGCACTCTAGGAAATTAAATATTTATGTAAATTTATATTTTAATTTCTTCCCTCTATGTGTCGAAGCAAAGCGCAGCGTTGAGTTCCGCCATGCAATACACAATGTCTCCAAAATTCGGCGGAAGTGTGAAACGGAGTGTCTTAACAGTAGAGTCCCTGTGCCTGCCCTGCAGTTTGAGGAATACAGCGTGAAGCTGAAAAAAAAAATTTCTTGTATTACTTTTATTGCAATTTTATTTTATTGTATTATTTTTTTGTAATATATTTTAAGATTCAATACTACATTTGGGATAGGAAAATCAAGAGATGGATGTTAAAATTTTGATAAGTGAACAAAAATGTTTTGTTTATTTTAATATTGTATAACATTGGAGATATTTAATCTGCGTGTCTAGTGGCAGAACTCAACGCAGCAGCGTATCTCTTTACCAGAACTTGGAAATAAAAATGTCCCCAAGTGGAAACCGAACCTAGCCTTACCTTCTTACCTCTATTATTCTTTTTTTATGTCATCAGCTGTAAATTATTGTAAATGGTTTCTTAGAACTTATTTAGTACTTAAGGGATAGCAAAACATAAAAATCAACGGTTTAATATGATTAATTAAAAATAGAAATTACAACAGATAATAAAAAACAGCTCAATTGGCAAATAAAATTGGATTGATTTCAAAAGGTGCAGGTTCTAATCTATTTAAGTTTGAAATTGCTATAATTTTTTATAGATTTAGATTGTAAAATACTAAAGCTTAAAGTATTTAAAAAAAAAACAGACATTTTCATATAAGTAAATCCTTTTTACAGGTATAATTAAAGCTTTTTTAAACAAAAGGCATCAATCTTTTCATGTGTGCCCTGTATGATCGTACTGTATTCTAGAAGATCGCTCCGTGTATGTGTTACCACTCACTAATACATTAACTAAGTAAAAGAGAGAGAATAGAATTTGTTTTTTTTTTAAATACAGACCCAAACAAAAAACGATTTTCAATACAAATCAAAGTGAAGTGAAAGAATATAATCTCCACAAATAAAGTGTTGTAGCGAAAACCGCGTATCTTTGCAGCGAGAACAAAAATAAAAGACAAAAGGGCGAAAATCAATCAGTCTTGCGTTAATTTTTAATACGCGACCGGGTATGGAAAAAAAAATTGTTTTTATGCAACAAAAAGCAACCTCCAAACATTTGTGATTAATATCTGTTATGTGTTTCCATACGAGTGAGTATTTTGTATGGGGAAAACTATGCACGAACGCGCTATTAATTTTTTTGAGTACCGCCGGTACCTACCGGGAGGAGGGTAGGTGACGGCTTGCCATCTGCTTAAAAGGGATTTCATTGAAATTGAATTTTAAATGTATGTATTTTTTGTTTAATTTTAAGTAATACGTTAATATTTTTAAGTGACGATACGTGGCTTACATAAAATTTGGAATGAAAGTGAGATGATTCAAAATATTGTAGTTTTTTGAGGTCAGTCGTGGCGCTGGGACACAAAGTGTGGTTGTAAATACGAGTGATCGTGGATTCGATCCCTACTAGGAGAAATTAAATGTTTATTTAAAACCAATATCATCATTTCTTCGCTCTGGTGCTTTTAATTTTGAGAATGCCAAAGTTTGGGCGATGGGTGATGTTAGATATCCGAAGCGGTTAATATTTTTTTAAGAATAAGATAAAACGATACGTTCGTTTATATGTTTCTAAATTATTCAGAAAGAGATTTTACGAAAAAGTCATATGTATCACCTAATAATACTTCACAAGAGTTACCATCCAATAAGGGCCGTTGCCTACAAGCAACTGCATCCGATTGACATTTTTTTCTTTTTTTTTTCGAATTGGCTTTATTACTATTGACCTGGACTGATATTGACAGCGTCAAGGGGCGAGAGTAGCTCACCCCTGGAGAAGAAGTATGAACTTTGATGGACGCTCGTGAAGTGTTGGCGATCGCAGGGGAATGTCCTGCGTACGCTAATCAGGGGAGATTTCGACCATTGGGCGCCGTCGGCGTGCCGTGAGATAGGACTGGCCTCGCCGCTTCTTGCGGTGGCGGAGAGTGTAACGTGAGACTGAGGAGGGTATCCTGCCTATATATTGGGCGTTTGCGACAGTACTTGGATCGTCGGGATCCAGAAGGACGCTGCAAGTCGAAGTCGTCGAAGAAGCGGGTGTGGGTGAGGAGCGTACTTACACGCTTCGACAATGAGTGGGTCGGAGTGGGAATCTGCACGTTCGTAGTAGCGCTTGGCTAGGAGTTTGCAGAATTCCTTGAGCGATTCTAAAACACCGATTGACACAATTCCATTGCATTTATAATCTTTTTCACCTTCATCTACCCTCTTTTACACGAGTTTACTAACAATAGTTTTTCTTATATTATATCTTCCATGTACAGTTTATTGTATATATTGATTTATATAAACAAAATTACTATATTAAATTACACTAGCCAATGTTTGAATAAGATTAATTGGTATTATCGATAACCGCGTCATTTCTAAGCGGCCGGTGACGCGTGTGATGTGGCGCTATCAGTCTATGACAGTAATTCCCCTATTGTACCTATATCATAATATGATGTATGATCATTTTGTAACATAAATAGAGGATTAGAAATTTTATTGACTCTGCTCTCTGTTTTAGTTTTTATTTATAATGAGACGAGATTTTGTCAGGGAAATCATATTATTTAAAAATAAACAACTTCAAGTTTTTGACCGCATAACAGGGTAACCCAGGGGTAACGTATTGTTAATACACTCTGTTCCCCACTTACCGTCCACGCGACGAGTATAAAGCGGCGTAACTCAACCCCGCGCTTCGTTTTGTTATCAGCAAGGAAATGAAAATAGTTTATTGTCACGAGTTCGAATCAGGCTCACAGCTACGTTTCAATGGCGGAACTCAACGCCGCGCTTTGCTTCGACTCCAAAGCGAAGAAATGAAAATATAAATTTAAATAAATATTCCATTTCCTCGAGTGATTTTACAATCACACCTTGTGCCCCTGCGCCACGACTGGCCTCTTTTTTAACAACACTATATAACACAAAAAAACATACAAATATCATATAACAATCTAGATCAGCACAAATACCTACAAACCGTAGTTTGGTATAATTATTAAATCATTAGAGGCGTAGAGGAGATCGGCATCACATGGGCCAGTGGCCGCTTAGTGAAATGACGACGTTATTGATGGCGTGCCAATTAATCTTACTTTACTGACAACTTGCACCACTTATGGATAAATGTTTTGTATATACATACATTCTATATTGATATCTGAACTAAATATCTGTATAAAAAAACATGTTTTTTTTTACTGGTTAACTGACAGGTTATTATGCACAGCTGAAACTATGCAGAGTAGAAAGTTGTAATTTTTCGTATACTTTTATTGTTTCGTGTAAGTTAGTACTAAGACAAGATTTTTATAGTTCTTCAAGTAAAAATTTATTAAATATAAAAAAATAAATTTTACGCCTTAAAATGTGGAATCTACGTGGTTAAAGCGAGAATAATAAGTGAGAATAATAAGAAATCATAATTACTTAAAACAGAGCAGTTAGCAAAATCTTCTAAACTACTCGACGGATTTGAACGAAACTTTTTTTGATATATTGCTATTAGGGTGGGCAGGGCCTATGCAGAACCGTAGAAATCCAGCTAAATTATAAGAAATAGTGAAATGCCGCCTTAGCTAAAGTTGTTAAGCATGATTGATATTATCCATTTACATATGATAATTGAAGATCTGGAATATCTGATGAATCATAACAACACAACAAAACTATGATAAATACTGACACGCTATAATTAAATATTTAAGATTTTTAGTTGTTATATATTAAAGACCTGGTATGAGGCAGTCGTGGCACAGGAACACAAGAATGTGACATGACGGTTGCGCGTTCGATTTCTAATTGTTATTTATTAATATTTCATTATTAATGAATAGTTGTTTATTAATATTTTCACCAAGACTAAAGTTGACTCGTTGAGTTCCGCCACTCAACACGCAATGGGTTTAGGTTCCCTCTGCCTACCCTGTTGTATGCGGAATACAGCGTGAAGCTGATTTTATTTGATTTAAAAGAAGCTGCCTTTTTCCAGCGTATAGAAGAGTAGGCAAGTTTAACTTAGTGTTCAAACACTATGTTCTTCACTTTCTGTCAGCTTCACGTTGCATAACACACACAGCAATGTAGGTAGTAATCTTGTGTTAAGACACTCCCCATTTTCTGCTGAATTCTAGAGGCATTGAGTGTTGAGTGGCGGCATACAACGCCGCGCTTTGCCTCGATATAAGAGCGAAGAAATCAATAATATGAATTATAATAATAATAATAATTTAATTTAATATTTAATCATTTATTCCATACAAAACTAAACGTACATCTAAATATATGCATTCTTTTAAAACAAAAACTGAATTTTATATTAATTAAAAATTTACTGCTGTATTCTCTAAGTATATCATGTCAAAGGGAGGGCCCCACTCGAGTTCACGTTTCCGCTCTAAGTACCGTCTTTTTAAGTCTTAAAATGTTTGTTTACTTTGCGACTTAGCGTTTCCGAAGAGCCCTTTGAGGGATTATCGCGATATTACAGAACTTAGTCCTGGTCCAAGGGTACGCTAATACTCTAAGTTTCCTTTTTTAAATTTTTTACCTGTTTTTCAATAGGGATGAGATGGAAAGAATTTTTTTAATTATACCATAAAAGCGGAGAATAAAGCAATAGAGAATTTACTTCCCGCATAGATATCAAAGGCCGACTTTTCGCATGTAAACACAATGGTTATAGATTCGATCCCCATTCGACAAAAAATTAATAATATATTCATTTTGAAAAAATGAGTCGACGTTCACAAAATTACGTTTGTCAATTTTTATAAATCATTCTTTCCGTTGACCTAAAATTGCTAGAAGATAAAAGAAACAAAACTAATCCTTCATCACTTCCAATTCACAAAGTTACTAAATTATTTTGGGGGACATGGTGTACGTACATATGTTTAATAAAATACCACAACACAAGTGGTTTTAGACTTACCGCTTGAACAAATTAGGAGAAAATGTGTTATAGGACAAAGCTTACTAAAAAGACTCAATCTAAGACTAATATAATGATAAAGATGTGGGGAATTAAATGTTGTTGACGTTCACTCAGAAGCTAGTGATGGTGGGGTGGGTGATATATATGTATTTTAGTGTAAATTATATTTTAAAACAACAACTTTTGGTGGTAGTTTCTTTAAGATCCGTATCTTCCGCACAACTGCCTTTCGAGACAGTCGTAGCTGCTTATGGGACTGATACTACCGACATTTATATGTAATTTTAGTTGCAATAGCGTAATTTAATAAAGTTTAGATTTTTTTATTTATTTCTATACAAAACGAGAAATAAATCAACATTTCAACATATTCTAAAACCACTCTGCTTCTCATTCAAAATACTTAAAAGCATATCAAAATTCAGCCGTTTCAAAAATTAAACCCATACAATGGAAGCGAAAAAAAATAATAATTTCCATACATTCATCGTTCGTACAACAACAAAAAAAATAACTTTTATATACATTTTATTCATTTGTTACAGAAAATTGAAAAACCAATCAACATGATGGGAAGGGCTCTCATTCTATTGGCGTCTATATCAGCACTGAACATTGGTAAGTAATTTTGGTATTCAAGCACCATTGTACGAATTTATATTGTAATAAATATGACAATTATTTCGGCAGTTTCGGAGTAATTGGAGGATAGATTTCACAATCTAACTCACGTTAATGTTGGTGAAAAATTGTCGATACTAGATCGTATTGTATTTAAAGGTAAGCAAAGAGAACCTACTGTCAACCTCATTTTCTTTGACCCGTTTTCAAAATATTACATATAGTTGCGGAACTAAGCTCCAGACTCCATTTCTCCATGTCTTTTTTTCCTCAGCTCATCACTTTTCCCCGATAGAAATCACCACAACAGCTTCTATGTCTTACTGTACTGCCAAAAATCTATATTTAACGATTTCTTCAATTGATTGAACCCTCAACTGTTACTATTAGGCAGCCCTTATATTGAGCTATCGCGGCGTTAATACCTGCCACTTCTTTGAAAAACAATGATACGTTTCAGTTTAAAAGTAAAGGAAGAAACTTAACATAAAAAGATCGTGAATCCCATTTACGACGTTACTTCAAGCTTAAGAGGAAAGATAAAAGTGGGGAGTGGAACGACCTCGCCGTAGTATTTTAACGTATTGTCTCTGCTATAGACACGGTTTAAATATTTCGCTGTATTGTGATTATATTTGGGAAAAATGCGATTTTTTATGATTTGAATTTGTAATGACCAGCATGGAGTTGGGGAATTTATAGCTGTAGTTGTCAATTCAAATCCAATTGCGAGGGATTTTTAGAATCGTTATAGATGTCGAATAAAAGAAAAGTTGAGAGCAGAGATGGGTATTAAGTATCTGCTAGAATATAGAGGTACTCGTAGATCTGCTATGATTTGTGCCATCGTGGTACAGGGGCTTGTGCCCGTAAGCGTGCGACTGTAAACGCGACGGTTGTAGCTTCGATTCGCGGTCGGGGAACGAAATATTTCATATTTTTGAGACAATACTGGAGAAGAGGTAAAGCGTGGCGCTGAGTACCGCTAGTCAATACACAATGCGTCGAAAGTTCGGCAAAAATGAAAAACCTTAAGAAAAATAATTAGGGCGTTTCTTCATCTCTGTTGTGGCGGAGCGTCGGATGTAAGAGTAGTGGTTGTGGGTTCGAACATCAAACACAATATTTGAAAATTGGATGGAACGTGAAAAATATCCACTACGTTCCCTCACATGTGTGTGACTGTAAATGCGACTGACTGGCTGTGGGTTCGATCCCCACTCGGAGAAATGAAATATTTAAATTTATATTTTCATTTCTTCGCTTTGGTGTCATTTAACACGCAATGCCTCCAGTATTCGCCGGAAAGTGGGGAACGGAAATATCTTAACGCTAGGTTCCCTCTGCCCCTACCCTGTTGTGTACGGGATACAGCGTGAAGCTGATTTAGTAATAATAATGATATTAATATATAGCATATAATATTCTCATTTCTTCGCTCTGGTGTCAATGCGAGGCGTGGCGTTGATTTCAGCAACTGCGCAAATACCGCAATGCCTCCAGAATCGGCGGAAAGTGGGGAGTGTCTTAGCACTAGGCTTCCTCGGCCTATTTTTTTACATGCGGGATACAGAGTGACGCTAAAAAAAATATACTTTTTATTAGAAAGTAAATATTTATATAACATTATAAATATCATAATAATGACTTTCTAAAACACTACTCATGCATACGAAAACATAAATTGCAGAACTTAATCTCAAATTAATTTCGTCACGTAATTAAAACTTTGCGTAGTCTACCTCTCTCTAAATTGAATGGCATTGTGGCTTTTGAATCTAACAGCAAGTGTTGATATGTATTGAATAGTTAAATGCTTTTGTTTGTTATTACGTTATATTTAACAAAAATATGAATACAAAAAATAAAGAAAATATACTATTAGATTTTAAAAAATAAATATTCACATAACATTATACAGCTTCTAGCTGCTTCAGAGTACGCAAGGTCTCGGTTTCTGGGTACGCAAGGGAGTCTAGCCTTACCAGAGCGAGGATATGAAAATCCCTCGATAGGAATCGAACCCTCGATCGTAGCATTTAGAGTCGCAGTATTGTGCCCCTGCGCCACGCAGACACCTTCCTATCGATAATTCAATACAATCATGATTACAAATCCATTTAAAACAAAATTTTCATTATACAATATCAGATAAGCATCGATGTGGCAAAATGTATTTTATTCATTTCGCCTATATTGATTTTGAAATTAACAAAGGTTTCAAATTTTTTTTAACTTCGTGTTTTGTATCTTACAAGGTAGTCAGAGAGAATGGAGTGAAACACTACGGTCTCTGCATGATTTTTTCCACAGTCATTAACCAGCACAGTATATACTATAGGGAGTCCTCTTGTTTTTTACGTGACCGATATATTCCAGTACTTATCATTGATACTGTGTTCTTGAATGTCAACCAAGGTCTTGCCCTACCGCTCAGATATATAAAAAATAATGTTTTTTTAAACATTTTTAATTTCTTTCCTAAGTGTGGAATAACACTATTTATTAAATACACATTTCATTCCTAAGTGTGGAATGTTAAAAATATTTAATAAATAGCTCTTGCCAGACGATAATTCTTAGTATCTTTAGGTAGTGGAAATATGTAAAAATCCCCCTGCAGAGATGCTAACAACATAAATAAAATGTAATAGGCGTATAAAAATTTCGACGTAGCTTGATAAGAACGTATGGCTTAGTGGTCAGAGCGCCTGGTCGGTTTCCAGAAGGCGCGAGTTCGATTCCCGCTATGTTCAAATTTTATACGTTTTCTTAATAAGCAATGTTTTTTTTCAAGCATTTCCAAGAAAAAAATAAAACCTTGATAAATTGCTTTATCTTAATATATTTTTTTTGAGTTTTTGCCTACATGTCAAATTTTAACTTTCTGAGTTCCGTATTTATAAATCGCTTTTAACTCTGAAATTGACCTTGAGATGCCGTTTTATAATGTTGTTCATAGACCATATGAATAAAAACTACATCTTAAGATCGCTCTCAAGTTCTATCTCAGAGTTGAGAGCATCAAAAAAATTCCAAAAGCTTCGTCTGCGCGTCGTCCATCAGTCAATTAGTAACGGAAGAGTTTTAATATACATATATACTCGTTCTTTTAATATAGACTATTTCTATGAATAATTATTGAAGATAAAATGTCCATACTCCACAAACTAATTGAACAGAAATGACAACTGGAATTGATGAAAATAATAGATTTTTAGAAACAATAGCAAAATCTCAATCCTAATGGTATACTGAAGCGATTTTCGGAGATAAATTTAGCGAAAGGCTTCAGTTTGCTATACAGCTATTCTTTTACGATATCAGCACAATGAAATGTATTGTACTTTTCGTTTTATTCTTCTTATTTCTATTATGTACAATTTTCAATATAATAGTATAGTAGTATTTAAGTGTTGTGGTGGTAGCAAATGATTTTTTTTCGCTGCTCTGGCAAGCCGCGGCGTGGAGTTCCGCTAATTGACATTTCAGGTGCTGTCGAGCTAGACTTAGAAAAAATATATTTTTTTGGTCTAGTCCGCGTCACTTTTTTTTGAAGTAGAGATTTAATTGGTTTTTGGATATATTTAGCTTCACGCTTTATCCCGCACATATTAGGGTATCATTTTATATGTTTTATAATTGAATAAGTCAGCTTATCATTTGTTTCCCATGAAAAATCGAAATAAATTTAAAAATCCGACAAAACCACGTGTAACACTTAGTTAAGCGCACACAATACATGGCCCCCTTTGATGTTTTCGAATTTCGATTGAACTCATAAGTCCACAAAGAGGCCTCACGTTCAATGACAACTTTTACGCCATCAGTTGCAAAAAAACGAGGATCAAAAGGCTACATCGAAAACATTGTTATATTTTGAAGCCCTATTTGCGTCCGAAAATCGCTTCCGAATGTTATAATATTGTAATTTTTCATAAATTCATTATATATAGAATAGAGAATTGAACTTTTTCAATAGAGAAATAAAGTAGAATTTTGGTTAAAACGACCATCGTATAAAAATCCTTTGACTATCCAGGCATCCTGATATAATTTTTCTGGTGAAAAATGTCTAGATAAAAAAATTTCTGAACTGTGGGTGGACTCATTAAAATTTGTACGACCCAATGCGTTCCGAAGTGGAGTTGTAAACAAAGCTACGGTTTTTGTAGTCCTGCTATGGCAAGGAAGTTTGCGGTTCAAGCATCAGCAAAATGAGAACAATATTTAATCTTGTACTATAGCGTTTTGTGCTGAATTGCTAAGTATTTGGGTTTTTTTTTGTTATCTTATATTTAAAGAATCTGTAATTCTTATTATTTGATTGCTGTAAAATAATATTTTTAATATTATATACAAATTGTAGCCCGTTTTTTTGTTATTTGAGTGAATATTGCATCATAAAATCCTGTTTTATTCCGATAATTTTGATTTATTTTGCTCTTTCTTTATTACCAAGGCTTTTAAACTCAGTAATTCCTGCTGTAGCTTGTCTGTCAGTCTGTCACTAAGTAACGAATGAATATTATATTTTTAGAAATCGGAAGCGTTTCACGTTTTAAAAATCAAGATAAAAACACATATCGTCTATATGTTTCTAAATTATTCGAAAAAAATATTTTCTACGTAATTCTACGTAATTGCAATAAAATACATGTATTACACAATTACAATACTTCACAAGAGAATTTTTTATATTTTTATTTCTTCACTCTGGTGTAGGAGCAAAGCGCGGCGTTGAGTTCCGCCACTCAACACGCAACACCTCCAGAACTCGGCGGAAAGAGGGGAACGGACTATCTTAACACTAAATTCCCTCTGCCTACCCTGCTGTGTGCGGGATACAGTGAGAAGCTGATTTCAAATTTTATACATTTTCTATATTCACTAGAACAAAAGAATACAACATAATATATGCCGCTATAAACATGTCATAATTGCATATCATTATAATGCTTGTGACACACAGATTTTTATTTCGCATGTAGGTCACTGCAAGATGTTAATCCAGTAGAGAAAACTTCGTGTTTTCTTTTTATTTCGTTTTGGAGCCGCTTCAGCGTATTAAAAGGCAGAAATTCCATGCTAAAATGTACTTCAAATGTTGAATAGAATATTTATCTTGCATGCATTGGTTACAGATTTGATTCTCATGTGAGCTTTTGCTATGGAAATATAATAAGCTAAAAGGTAAAAGATAAGAAAATTAGAAATTAAAATTTTTCTTTTCAATGGCAAAAATGTTGGCAATTTAGTTTCCTACAGTTTTTTTTCCTGTCCTGCCTGTCAAGTATATAGAAAAGTAGGCAAAGAGAATTTAGTGTTCAGACTTCCATTCTCCACTTTCCACTCAATTCTTGAGACATTACGTTTTGAGTAGCTGAACTTAACGCTGCACTTTGTCTTTTCACTAGTGCGAACCAAATAAAATAAGCTATTCAAAAGAGGAACATTATTTTTATCATTAAAAATGTATTAAAGGTTTGGTTTAATGTCATTACTTTTGAGTCCAAGTTTTGATTATAGAAGAGAACTTATGGAGGTCAATAATTTTAAAGGGGCAAAAAGTGTCGAGTTTTAAATAAATTATTCGACAGTATAGAGAGATTATAATGAAACTATGGGGCCAGTCTTGGCGCAGGGGCACAAAGTGTTATTGTAAAATCGACTGGTTGTAAGTTCTATCCGCACTCGAAGAAATAAAATATTTATTTACATTTATATTTTAATTTCTTCGGTGTCGAGTTCTCGAGGTTCTCTCTGGTGTCGAGGCAAACGCGGAGTTGAGTTCTGCCACTCAACACGCAATGCCTCCAGATCTCGGCAAAAAGCGGGAGCGGAGTGTTATAACACTAGGTTCCCTCTGTCTACACTGCTGTGTGCGGGATACATCGTGAAGCTGATATATAATTAAATTATGTACCCTTTAATTATGTGGCCCTTATACTTTAGATCTACAACACTCTATAATGCCACTTTTCGTCAATTTTTTGAAAAATTGCATGTTAAAAAGCGGAACTCAACGTCGTGCGTAGCCTCTTTACCAGTGAAGCAATTAAAATAATATATATCTTATTTTCCCTAGTGGAAATCGACGACACCCGATGCGATTTCAATCAAATACATGTGCTGCTAAAAAATATACTAAAACATCTAAAAATAACAAGACATAATTTTAATTAAACAAAAAAAAAACATTTCACACAACATATTATATTAAAATTAATTTGTTAACCCATTAATGCTGTACCGACATCAATTTACATGTTAATTTACTCGTTATCTAAATGATTAATAATATTTGAAATTGAAAATCACGCTCTATTCACAAAATAGGTATAGACGAGACCCTCTATAGCTTAAAGGAACCAGACCGTTTGATGTGTTATAATTGAGTTAATTAATTAATAACGTGTATGAACCGAACTAAACAAAAGCTTTGGAAGATGCGGTCATATCTATACATATTCAATAAAAATTGTACATGTAAGATATACTAGGATCCTTATTTAGAAAACGTATAAAAATTTGGATACGCAGTGAATTTCATAAAAAATTTAGAAAAATCTATGCATAGTCCGCATATGCATAGTCTCGTATCTTTTGATTGAGTTGACTTGGAAGCTTGATTTTTTTCTGTGTTCTAAGGGACCATAGATCTGAATATTTGATATCAACTCCAACTTGACATACGTAAATATGAACAACAAATGATCCTATAATAGTTCTATTTTTACCATTTGATAAACAGAACCATAAAAAAGAATAACGTGCCTATTTTTTTTAGGAAACCCAAAATATGTCATTATCTAATCTTACTTAAATCTTTAACAGTATAAAAACTTTAGTTCTCACTCGATCCATTACCCAGCATCAGACTGAAAAAGCTCCAGCGAAATAGAATCGATATCAATCAATCAAAAAGCAGACGCTTCCAAAACTGACGTTGAGTCAAGTAGTATTTAGGTCACTTCGTTCCGTGGGAGCCGATAAAAGGATATAGTTTTATGTTATGTAACTGGTTTTGTATTTTTCAATTTTGTGTATTTATGGCCGTAATGGCGCAGTGGTAGTTTGACAGTAAACATGACGGTTGTAGGCTCGATTCCCACGTGGGTAATTAAATTGTTCACTATTTTAATTTCTTCGCTCTGGTACCAAGACAAAGCGAGGAAGTTGCGGTCTGCCACTTAATACGCAATGTCTTGAAAATTCGGCCATTAGTGGGAAACGAAGTGTTTTAATACTAGGTTCCATCAGTCTACCCTGCTAAATGCGAAATAGAGCCTGAAGCAAAAAAAATATGGTAAAAAAATGTTAATGAAATACTAGACTTCACTCTCTGATCATTTCGCTCATCACCTCCGTTAGCAGTGAGCTATTTCACTGAAAAGATGATGATAATGTTTGTTGATCCCTCATCAGGGGTATTTATTTACAAGTGTGGAATAACAGTTTAAAAATTTTAAAAATAGTATTATCACTGACCAAATATAAATTCTTAACATTTCATCATTTTTCAATAGCGAAAATCTTTAAAAATCTCCTTACTGAAACGCTGACAACATAAACAAAATTGTAACAAACGTATAAGAATTTTGACGTACCTTAAAGCAACGGTTCGAGGATGGTTTCCAAGAGACTCGGATTCAAATCTTGCCAAATTCAAGTTTTCTAGACGTTTTCTAAAAAAATACTACAATTAATGTTTTAACATTAATTTCAATCTAATTTCAATTACCAAAATATAACCTAGCAACTAAATTTTCCATCCCAATATATCCATCACGACTAGGTATATTACAGACTATAAATCAAGTATACCTATTATGTGAAACCCATTCATTTGACATAAAGCCCGCTATAAAAGCTGCATTATGTTAAACGCCATATCAATAACATGGCTTTATATTCGATTAACGTGGAATACACGGAGCGACCAAATATATGGGCCAATGTGTCAACGTCAAACCAAGAAGCATGAAGATGTAGGCATTTATCACACCTAAATTACGTTTGGAATTAGCATATTTTACTTAGACTTTCACTTTCTGGATTCTTTTTAGGGAGGTGATTTATTAATATGTTTACTTTTGTATATTTTTTTGGCGTTCCATGCCTCAAAAGGTTAAAGCGGAATGATAGGATCACTTTGCTGTCCGCCTGTCAGTTTGTCAATATCATTTATCGCGTTGAGGTATCAATCTGATATTAATATCAAATATTCAGGTCAGGTACGGTCTTGGAGCAATAAAAAAATCAAGCTTCTAAGTCAAGACAATCAAAAGATATGAACGTTAATGCATTGTTTTTGCTACGTTTTGTATGAAATTCACCGCGTTATCAAAACCTATACGGTACGTAGTTCCCGTGGACCTACAATTATAAAATTTGGCAAGAAATGAGATTTGGCAACACAAATAAGGAGAAATAGATAAAAGATAGACATTTCATAGAAAAAAGTCTCTACAAATTTATAATTGTACTGCAATTCATACAAAATAAATACAGACGGATGTCTGCAAACTTAAGTTTGCCAATTTTCGTACATTATACTTCTCGTTTATATACAATCCAGAAATTGGTAAGGTACTCTAGATGAGAGTCCGCTTTTATTTGACCGGTTTTTTTATATTATTAATGAACAGGGTATTTTTTTAATCCTAGGTTCCCAGGTTTCTTCTGCTTATCCTGCTATGTGGGGGATACAGCGTAAAGCTATTATTTCATGAGATGTCACTTTTTTAAGCATCATAGCAGGAAATGCAGAAAGGTTTTAAGAATGAAAATTTTTAGAAGGAATCTTAAAATGTTAATTTACTTACATCGCGCCCATTTTTAGAGACATTGCGTGTTGAGTGGCTGAACGCAACGCCGCGCTTTGTGGGGTACCTATTTATTGTCCACTTTACTATTTGTTTAGTTACGAAACATTAAATATTGAGTGGTAGACCTCAACATTTAGTTTTGTTTATCAAAGTAGGTAAATTTAAATAATTTAAATATAATCAAACCTATGAGTAGGAAACTAATCGACAACCACGCGTTTACAGTCACACGCTGTGCCACTGTACCACACCGCCCTCAATTTAGAGAATGTTGGATATTAAAAAATGTTTTTTGTTAATAAAATCTCTCTTAAAGACAATAAAAATTACAGTTTCAAATCTTGACATTGTAATTTAACATCAAGAATAGAGAAATATTTAATAAATATTTATTTATATATTATTTACATAAAAAATATTACTTGTGGACACCGTGGATACCGTAGACCGACTGAGTCAGATGGGAAACCGGACAAGTCTGCATCCGGACCTAACTCATAGGAATTATAATAATTTTTATTTTCCCGCTCTGGTAACAAAGAGCGAAGTTAAACTCTACCATTCGACACAAAAGATAACCAAAAAACCTCTTATAGGTTATCAGTGCAATTCTAAAAGCACTGCACTGCAAAGGTGTAGAAACTCTACATTACCATATGAACTAACTATATAAAATCCGTTGGGAACAAACTGGAAATTAGATTAGTTAGACTAACTTACAAACTAACTTAAATTAGTTAAAGAGCACATAAGGATAAGGTGATATTTTACTTTGACGTTAACTGCTTAAAAGCTGTTTATAGTTGTCGTTTCAAGGCTTTTAACCGTCCAGTTTATGTAGTGGCTGGTTAAGTTCCTGTATCACAGGTAAGGGGTTCATTTTTAAGTAATGGTCAGTTAATATTTGTGTTTTTTTTATAATATTTAAATCTAATATTAATTACAGATCTATTTATTTACTGGCAAAGATTAACTGATATTCTCATTTCCTTGTAAAAAAACATGGTGCAGTGTTGAGTTCCTCTCAACACGTAATATCTCGAAATTGTTATCTTAAAAAAATACAGATATTCAATCCATATTCTAGAAATTCATCTATCCATTTTTAGGATTTAGTTCCAAACTCTACTAGTGCACCCTAGTAGAGTCATTCCAAATTTGGTATCGGCCGAGAGAGGAGCTTGGACATGCGGTCCATTAAATCTACACCTAAGCTGCAAATCCCTGGCACTACTCACATCAGCAGCTCCTCAGCCTGCAAAACTAAATGCATTATTATCTTAATTTCCAATATTTCCTTATTATGAAAATCTTATCCTTGAATCGCTCTGTAGTAGTGAATGTCACTACTAGTGAAAACGGCAATAATATAGAGAGTGACTTTGTTTAATATTATGTCTATGTAGAAGGGGAGTAAAATATATTTACTATATTTTTTTAATATTTTAGTATACACTCAATATGAGATTATGCTTATCTAAATGGACTCTATTTAACTCTATATGCCATATTTTGAAAAAAATAGGTAATGTGATGATAGAAATAATGTTAAATTTACTTATAATATACGGGGGTACTAGCGACCTCCGCGATTTCGCGACTTCGCCCGCTTGAATTAATAAATATTAATTTACTAATCTATTTCTTTCATAATATTAAAAAGTGAAGGTTCAACGAATTGAAAAAAGAGTTACAACAATTTTGCCATATAATACTTGCTTTTCATTTATCAACCAATTGAAATAAAATTAACACAAAATGTTAAGAGAAGTTTGCTAAAGTATAATGGTGAAAACTGCATTAAATCTCAGCTGTGTCTGAGATTAGCGTGATCACACAAACAGAGAAACTGCCAAAAAAATTAAAAATCATTGTTTTAGATCTTTTGTTGTCTTTCGTATACAGAATTTTTCATATACAGATTTTACTTACATAATTTTCTATATTAAAAGAAAGAACGATATTTAGCTAGTAGTATAAAATCGTGTCCACGTGGAATGGGGACAGGAATGCTGGCTGAATTCTTCTCTTGCAACGCTGTACCGAATGTTTTATTACAAAACAAAAAATGCCCGATTATTTTAAATTATTTATATAATATTTGTTTTTCAGCTTATTAACGTTTAGTTTTTATAGAAGACAGAGAAAGCCTAGTGTTAAGACACTCCGTTTCCCACTTGCCTTTAATTTTTTGAGTTATTGCGTGCTGAGTCTAGAAATAGTATTTAGCATAAATAATTACGACGTACGAGTGAAATGATAAAACAAGTTTATTTATTTATTAGTATTTATCTATTTATTGAGGATCGGCAACAGAAAAAAAACATTGCAATATGTTTTAATTACATCAAGTTCATGTAATAGTAAAATAGGAGTATTATTATATTCAATATAGATTAAATTAACTCGACGTTTACTCGAAAAAAAACAGTGTAAAAATATAGATCAATTGAATATTTGAAAATATTTTAAAAAATATAATTAATAACAAATGACGCCAGTCCTAAGAGGCCAGTCGTGGCGCAGCGGCACGAGGTGTGACTGCAAAACCGACTGGTTGTGGGTTCGATCCCCACTCGAGGAGATGAAATATTTACTTAAATTTATATTTCCATTTCTTCGCCCTCGAACCTCGACACCAGGTTAAGCGCGGCGTTGAGTTCTGCCACTCAACACGCAATGCCTCCAGAATTCGGCAGAAAGTGGGGAACGGAGTATCTTAACACTAGGTTCCCTCTGCCTACCCTGCTGTGTGCTGCGGGATACAGCGTGAAGCTAATTAAATTAATTAAATTATTAAATTAAATGACGCCGTCGTAACGCAGTGGCAAAAGTGTATGACGTAAACGTGACAGTTGTGGGCTACATCCTATTAAAGGGAATGAATTATTGTTATTTTAATTAAAAATAATAATAATTCATTATTATTAAAAAAAAGGAAATCAACGACTGAAAAAAACAAACAATTGCTTCTTATATCCACTATCAAGCTAATATTTTTCTATATTATTGCTAAAGTACAAACTTTTAGCGACAGCATCTGAAATACTCATTGGTTGTGACCATCGTGGCGTAGTTGTAAAAAGTCTGATAGTTAGTGCTACTATCAAGAAGGCTCGATCGAAGGAAATAAATTTAGATTTTCTGCTCTGATAATAAACACAAAGACATTGAGTTCTGTCACTACACGGAAAGTCTCAACTTCTGAAGGAAAATGTACAACAGATTGTCTTGACACTCTGCGAAACACACAACATATTGAATAACAGTATAACCTCAGAGAGACAAGTTTTTTAAAGGCATAGAACTCTATTTCACTTAAAATTCTTTCATGCATTTTAATGAATCTACAAACACTGGGCTGTATACGTTTTTATTTTTATTTTGAATGTAAAAAATATTTGGAATACTCTTTGTGTCGCAAATGACAACGTTTGACGTCCGCTCCTCTTTGAAACTCCATCTAAATGTATGGCAGTTTGTGTTTTACATGTATTTTTTAGTTTCTACTTTCAATTCTAAGCTTGGATTAAAAATAATAACGGACATTCCGCTTAGCTCGCTTTATTTAAAACTCCAGTCGCTTTAGGTTTAGTTCAGAATTCACCTGAGTAGTCGAGGCCAGTCGTGGCGCAGTGGCACAAAGTGTGACTGTAAAATCGACTGGTTGTGGGTTCGATCCCCACTCGAGGAGTAAAAATATTAACTTAAATTTATATTTCCATTTCTTCTCTCTTCCGGAAAGTGCCTCAGCCTACCCTGCTGTATGCGGGATACAGTTTTAAGCTTTTTAGCTTAACACGAACAAAAAGTGGCCTTGAGTTTCGCCATTAAATAATGAATGTCTCGAAAATTAGGCGAAAAAAGTCTTTATGGATTCCCTTGATTCATTCGGAGTTAATTATATGTAAAATTACTTTGTCATACACGTGTGACTATAAACGCGATGTTTGTGTATTCGATTCCCAGTTGGGTGAATGAAATAATTTTATATTTTCATTTTCTCGCTCTGGTCAGGCAAAGCCTTTAGAATTCAGCGGAAGGTGGGGAACGAAAGTGTGTTAATGGCAAGGGAGTATCTCAACACTAGGTCCCCAAGTTCCCTCTTCCTACCCTGCAATGTGCAGAATATAGCGTTAAGCTAAAAGAAAAAATAATAAAAACATCCACGCTTCAGTGTGGTGGAGTGGCGGATTTTAAAGTTGTAGTATACCAGAGTAGAAAAAGGAAAATAATTAATTTGCCTCAGTTGCGATCAAATTCATAACCATCGGGTTGTCAGAGTTCAGACACTGTCCCACTGCGCCAACGTGGTCTCTATTCACGTTTATAAATAGTCGAAAGAGATACAAATCTATACAGATTCATTGAATCCATCAATTTTTGTTTGAACTAACATGCTCTAACCAAAACTACATATTTGTATTTTATTTTAAATTCACAAACAAAACCCCGATGCATCGTTGAAACGTTTTAGAATAAAATATTTGCAAATAAATGTGAATTGAATTTTATATTTGGTAATAAAGATATTATGGTAAAATAAAATAATATATTTTACAATATTTTTTTAAATCTCCCGCTCTGATAGTCAAATTGTGACGTTAGGTATTACCCATCAGTCTTAAAAACTGGGCGGAAAGTGAGAAACGGTGTGTTTTGCAATTCCCTCTACGAACCCTACTACAACAACATAATTTTTTTAAGAATTTACTTTACGCTGTATCCCGCGTATTGTAGGACAGTGGGAACCTAGTAATAAGACACTACATTCCCCACATTCCGCTCAACTTTCGAGACAATGAGTGCTGAACACTGAAACTCAATACTGCGTTTTTTTTTACCAGAGCGAAGAAATTAAAGATAATTCGTTTCTCCGAGAAGAAATCGAACCCTCGACCGTCGTCAAGTCACGGTCCCATTTAGTATTTACAAAGACATAGTTAAATGGTTTATCATACTACAATATTTATAAAATCTGAGGTATTTTAAAAGCATAATGCATATTTTATGCTGCGCTATGATATCTTAAACTGTTATATTATTATTTAAGTCACGTCCGAGTATTTTTATTACGGTTAAGTTAGAAGTATATCTTGAGGCCAGTCGTGGCGCAGGGGCACAAAGTGTAACTGTAAAATCGACTGGTTGTGGGTTCGATCCACACTCGAGAAGATGAAATAATTATTTAAATTTGTTTCCATACCGTCCCTCGGATGTCGGGGTAACGCGCGGCGTTGAATTCCGTCACTCAACACGCAATGCCTCTAGAATTAGGCGGAAAGTGGGGAACGGAGTGTCTTAACACTAGGTTCCCTGTGCCTACCCTGCTGTGTTTTTATATTTTGATATATACGGAGTTGTTGGTCACAACTTTCAAGAGGCGATTGCAATTTAATCTTTAAGATTATCGTGTGTCAATCAGTTAAAATCATTATACTATATATTATATTAGGATATATTTTTAAAAAAATATTTTATACCTTATTTTTTAAATGGCTTCAAGCTGTGTCCTGCATTTAGCAACGTAGGCAGTAGTAAGTGCTAAGACACTCCTTTACCTATAGGTATCTCCGTCCAATTTACCAGACAAAGGAAACAGAGGTGTGGAGTGACGGAATGGAACGCCGTGGTTTGTTTTATTACCAGAGCGTGGAAAAAAAATCATTTCCCCGAGTAAGAATCGAACCCACAATTATCGCCGTTGCAGTCAAACGCCACTGTGATACGGAGGCCTTTACGATCTTTTACTTCTTTACACAAAAATCGACATAACAAAGTTAATATAGTCAGAACGTTCCGGTATCAACCTAAAAAACTGCTTTTTACCAAAGCTGACGTGGGGTAGAGCAAGTGTTTGACACATTAAACTATTGACATAATTTCTTTACACCATTAGCAATCCTAAATGCGACTTTGAGATTCACCTAACGTCGAAAATTGAGCAGTGCGTGGAGAATGGAGTAACTTAACATTAGGTTCCCTCTGCCTTACCAGTGTGACAAAATTTTGATACCATTGTGAAAAATCTTATTACTTAAACGAGAACTTCTTTAGTTTGTTTACTGTGAGAACACTTTTTTTAAAATATTCCAAAATACATTCTCATAAACCATGTTCATTGAATAAAAAAAATACTATGAATATCTATAGATATCTACATTTTAATTAGTTTTGTTTCGTTCAAAATCCAAAAGTTTCCCAAACTTTCGACATTCGGTCTCTATACTCTATTGACGAGTTTTATATCGCCTGTCGTCATTACTAACTCTAACAAGCGAAGTTTCAGCAAAATTAATAAACTTTACCTTCAGCAGTTTTATTATTATTCTAAGAATAAATGTTTTTGCATGGATTTAAAATAGATTCATTTATTGGAATTTTTGACTTTAGTACTTGAGTCTACATTCTCTACATTCTATTAGCAATGCTGATGAAGGATGAAAATAAAAGATGAAAGAAATAGCTTCAAGGATTTAAAATGTATAATGAAATAATAAAATATCGGTATCTATTATTTTACTTTTTGAAATTTTTAGATCATGATTTAAGCAAAAAAATAATATTTTAAAAATAATGAAGGCTTTAAGAATAATTTATAAGTTTCTGTTACACAAGTTTTGTCTCTAAAAAATTCAGAATGATCTAAACAATTCTTTCTGAATTTCTCTCATGACTCGTTACCATTCTTAAAACCCTACTCAGAAATATTTTTAAAATGTAAATGTATAATTCATACAAACCATCTTGTATACCTTATAGAATGCGACGACGAATGTACAGCATTCATTTGAACATATTTACTTTCTATGACGTATTATTATATTGGAAAAAAAACAGTACAGTGTTGAACATGAAAAAATCTTTTCGAAATTAAAAGTGCAAGGAATTTTAACCACAATCGCTATTGAAATAGCAACTAAAATGTAACGAACAATGTAATTACTAAGTTCTAATACGTATTGTTTGTTCGCAGATGCTCTCGGAGTCTACAATAGCATTGTAGAAGACCATGCGATGGAGAATTTTGGCATAACGTAAGTTGATTTAAATCTTAACTCAGTGGAATAAAGATCAATTTCGTTTGGCCACTTTTGGTAAATCGCAGCTTATTCTCAAATAAATTAATGCAATCTAAATTCAACCTTAAGATCTAAGTTAAAAAGTAGATTTTCCTTTAAATTTTTAATATGGCCAAATTTAACCCAATTCAACAAAAGAAAATTATATCCCTGCACTCAAATCTCAACCTTATTCTCTCATCAAAGGGTTTAATTTGTAACTTATAATTCAATAGTTTCGATATAATGATACTGAAACAGAATAGGAGTTGCATGTAAAAGATTTCGCTGGATTTTTAAATGGAATGTTTTCTTTTATGTCGCATGGTGCCGCTATACAGATATGTTAGATACAAGGAATGTCATTTTTCAGACTAAGCATGGTATTCTTCTTTTCAGTTTCACGTATCTCTCTCATCATCTAGGAGATAGAATATGAAACTGATTCATCGTATTGAAATTTTTATTTCAAAATGTTAAGCAAATACGGTTGGTTTTGAAGGAAATAGTGTATCTGGGAAGTCATTTTAAGTGAATGGAATGGAAGATTCCTGTATAAAAATAAAGCATGAAGTTAAAAAATAAGTTTACAAATTCAATAAGTTCTACAAAAAATTTTAAATCTGCATTATCATAAAATGGATCCATTTTATGATAATATAAAAAACACTAAGTTCCCAAGTTTTTTCTGTTCTGTTTTGTGCGGGCTGACTGTAAGCGCAACGATTGAGGGTTTGATTCCTACTGAGAGGAACTAATTATTAAATTCGCCATTGAAATCACAATGTGGGAGAAATGTGGGATACAGAGTAAACATATTTGTATTATTATTTAAATACCCGTTCATATATTAATTTTGTGTAACATTACACTCTCTACTTTCTGCCAAAACTAGATGGAGAAATGAAAATTTTCTATTGTATCCGCAGCAGGGTAAGCAGGTAGACATTCCGCTTCCCACTTTCCACCGAACTCTGGAGGCATTGCGGGCAGTACTTAACGTCGCGCTTTGCCTCTACACCAGAGCGAAAAAATTAAAATATGCAATATTTCGTTTCCTCAAATGGGAATCGAATCCACAACCTGTCGCGTTTACGGTCACACGCACTAAAATATTTTTTTAGAAATATATTAATTATTGTATTCATAAATATTTTATTATATTATATTGGAAATGTCTTAACACTAGGTTCCCAGGTTCCTTGGGCCTACTCCGCTACGTGCGGAATACAGCGTGTAAATAAAAAATATATTTATTTTCTAAACAAAAACAATTTTTCCCCTATTATTCCAAAGTATCACGTAAAAATGCCATTTTTCATCATAATCCCATATTGTTTTGGTAAAATATTCGCAAAGCTTGTCGATATACAAGGAATCTAAATCCTTTGTGACATCGAATAGAATATAGAACCTCTAAGACGGACTTAACAACTGGCGAGCCTTTTGAAAAGACCGTTTCACATAACATGGACAGCTTAATATTTATTTTTATTTTTTTGCAGGGTAGGCCGAGGGAACCCGTGCACTTAGTGTTAAGGTATTGAATTGTTCGTTCCCATTAAGATTTCCATCCCCCGGTTTTCGCCGAAATCTTAAGGCATTACATTTTGAGTGGCGAAACTAAATTGAAATCTATTTCTTTCGAAAAAAAATATGTTAAATGGAAACGATCCATAAATCTCTAGGTGCATACTGCTCCGGATATCAAAACTATTCTCCCACACTTTAAACAGTATTTGGATAATTGATATTATACATATTTTCAAATAGTTTTACTTTTTAAAATGTCGTAGTGTACCGTGCCCCTCAAAAAACCGGAACTTTTATATGATCTTTTTCTTTACAGTCACAACACAATCAAAAGAGTGTTTATGTATGGTTTTTGCCGCACATGCATGCATGTATGAAATTCACGACGTTATCAAAACTTATCTAGGAATGGGAGGAAAGGATCTGCGAATCTAATTCACACTTAGCTATTCTTTATTTCACGTTTTGTAAGCAATATTTTCGTTCGTAAAAAAAATAATTAAACAGCAAAGCAAAAAAACAGCATATGTATTTAAGCCAACATATCTTTAGAATACTTCAAGAATTTAAAAAATAACATGAAAAATATTTACTTCCTGTTTAAAGAACTGTATACAAAGGAGAAGTTCTAAGCAGCTTAAACTAAGACATACTCGTACATATGTTGCCCAACTGTTTATGTGAAACGTCCCTCGTACAAGGGGATAGTAGGTAAGCCGATTGGAAAAACTTACAGCCTCTGTCGGTTAATAGGATTTTACTACAAAGATGTGATTCCAGCGAAATGCTTGTTTTTCGCGTTAATACCTACTGTACTTTTTAAATTCTTTATCGTACAAAATACTGGTTCTTCGAACACTTTTTCAAAGAATGTCGTTATTGTATTTAATTCGTTTTTATTATTTACTTTATCTGACAGGAAAATTAAAAAAGAAAAGATATTGAATTGTGCCATAAAAAATATTGTTTTTGAAATTAGAAGAATGTGGAGAACATCTATCCGAAAAGTTAAGTACTATATTATTCTTCACTTAACGCCTAGTTTTTGAGACATTGCCTGTTGAGTGGCGGGGTACAACGCCCCGCTTTATCTACGAGTGGAAATCGAACTCACAACTGTGCTTACTGACAACCGTCAGACACTAAGCCACTGTGCTACAATAGCGTCCGATTAAAAATTAATAAATAATAATTCATTCCCACAAATGGAATCGTACCCGCAACCGTCGTATTTACAGTCACACTTTTGTGCTCCTGACGACCTCAATATTATACTATACTATCATTCTATTACTATATATTAGCATATTAATTTATGTAAAATATGCATCTACAGAAGCTTTAGAACTATAATATGATACATGACAGAGTTTAAGACGGCATTACTGATGAAGTCAAGACATTTCTCTGAGGACTTAGTTGTATCCAAGGAATTTAGTGTGTAAATTATTTACGAAATATGTCAATAATTTAATATAGGGAAGTCGATAGCTATTTGTACATACTGTGAGGGATGGGTGTCAGTTTATGTTTAGGAGAAATTAAATAGTTAATATAATATATATATATATATATATATATATATATATATATATATATATATATATATATATATATATATATATATATATATATATATATATATATATATATATATATATATATATATATGTATATATATATATATATATATTTTTTTAGCTTCACACTTTGCACATGGCAGAGTGGGCAGAGGGAACCTGGGAACCTATTGTTAAGATACTCTGTTTTTATTATGGAACTTCCGTTTCCTACTTTCTGCTGAAATCTGGAAGCATTGCGTGTTGAGTGGCGGAACTCAGCGCAGGACTTTGCCTCGTTACCAAACCAAGTGTTAAGACATTTTGTCCTCCGCTTTTTGAGTTCGAGACACTATGTTTTGAATGGCGGGGCTCAATATCGTGTTTATATATATTTAGAAAACGAAAATTTTTTTTAACGTAACGTGATTTGAGCTCGCGCCTCTTTTAAACCCACGCGTAAATATTTTTATTTCCTAAGTGTAGAATAGTGAATGTATATATTAAAAATTCCGTGTTTTATTACCATTTATGAGTCGAACCTACAACCATCGCATTTACAAAACGATGTCCCGATGCTTTCTTCATTCATAAGAAGCTGAAAACAAAAGATAGCTAGCTTATAAGAAACTACTTATATATATAATTATATATCTAAAAAATATTTTCTAATTTCAGATTACAAAGCATGGATACATCTCTTCAAGAAGGTATGTTATATATTTTTTTTAGTAAAAAAGTTCTAAACGAACTCACGTTTCTTCAATTCTTTTCATAACAATTTGGAGTCAAAAAATCGAGTCACTGTTTATATTGAGTAGCGCAACTTAACGCCGCGCTTTTCTTTATCGTAGCGAGATAAATAAACAACTCTTATATAATCCCTTTCCAGAATTAAAATTTAGTAAAGTTACAAACTTACATAATATAATTTTGATGTACTCTATCTTACCACTTACTCAATGATATAATCTTTTTTTTCCTTTTTTTCACGCTTTGTTTCACGCCGTTTCCCGCGTAAAGCAGGATAGCCAAAAGGAACCTAGAAATCTAATGTTGAAATACTCTGTTCCCATCAACACATTTCCATTCCCCATGTTCCGCCGAATTCTCGAAACTTTGCGTGTTGAGTAGCCGAACTCAATCCCTCGCTTTACATCGTTACCGTAGCGAAGAATTGAAATTATTAATTATTTCAGTTTCTGTAGTAGGAATTGAGTCCACAGCCCGTCTCGTTTACAGTCGCACACTGCGCCACAGTGACTTAACTTTCTTTACAATTTATATAGCAAAGAAATCAAGTTTATATCCATCCATTCCAGTGAATAACGCTAAATATTTGGTATGCCACAATAAAATAGCAATGTTGGGAATTTTTCATTACAGTTTCAGAATTGTACGAACGAAATTGAAAGGCAAATCGTCAGCCTCTCCATATTGGTTTCCCCTCGTTATGCAAATTAATTTTTTTTTAGGAAATCCAAAATATTATAATGAAAATGTTCAAATTGCAGACGTTTTTATACCAAATTTCACCCCGCAAAGTGATTTCTTGGGGGCGAATCGAGCTAATTAAATATTTAGATTATACGCCCTGAATTGGGTTTGTCAAATGACAAAAAAATAAAGCGCTATAAATTAGAAACAATGGCATTTTTTACTTTTATTAAATACTAATATCCGCTCTCGGATTCGCCCGCTTGAGCTATACTATATAAATATAAATTATTTTAGTATGATTATCTGTACTGTTAAATACACTAAAGAAGTTGTAATTTAAGTCGTTAGAGAATTTATTTAATTTTGCTTGCCGTCATATTTAATAGGAAAATATCTAGAAATATCAGACTTGTCTGGATAGCCGGCTAGTACGCGCGCGCAAATGCAGTTTTTTATTCGCGTAAATTCCGATCTCGCGAGTTTCAGTAAAGGCTCTCCAGTTGCTAGTAAAGTTTCAGGCAATTCAATAAAACAATTATTTTATAGCAATTTTGTTGAACCATGGTACTTTACATTGATGTTTTTTATTTATGTTATTGTTAATGTTAACCGCTTCCGATTTCAAATAACATATTATATATAGAAATGTTTTTCTTAACAATTTTTCCACACAACAGGGTTATCAGAAGGCAAGGCAGTGATAAAACACTTCGTTATAGATTTTCGCCCAGTTTTTGAGACATTGCGGGTGGGAGTGTTGGAACTCAAGCGATTGTCCACCAAAGCAGAGAAGTAAAAATAACTTAAATATAATCATTTCCCTTAGTGGCACCAATACGCAACATATATTAATATTATAAAACTGAATATCTTGTTGAGGCCAGTCGTGGCGCAGCGGCACGAGGTGTGACTGCAAAACCGATTGGTTGTGGGTTCGATCCCCACTCGAGGAGATGAAATATTTTCTTAAATTTATATTTCCATTTCTTCGCTTTGGCGTCGAGGATAAGCGCGGCGTTGAATTCTGCCACTCATCACGCAATGCCTCCATAATTCGGCAGAAAGTGGGGAACGGAGTGTCTTAACACTAGATTCCCTCTGCCTACCCTGCTGTGTGCGGGATACAGCGTGAAGCTGATTTATTTTTGAATATCTTGTTTACTTGAAACATCTCAGTTCGAACATAGTCTTTGAAATCACTGGTACAGATGGAAAATATTTTTTTGCTGGATAGTCCATTTATTTGAAAACGCGGACGAAGCCGCAGAAAAAGGTAGTCTATCGAAAGATATATAGCGTACAAATTTGTTGCAAAAGTATGCTTTTTGAGACCGGCTTTTGTGAAATTTGAAGAATTTGAGTAAATGCGCTTTAACGTGAACAAACTTTTTTTACAAACTTTTAAAATATTTAAAATAACAAAAAAATGTACGGAAGCGTTTCACATGACCCAGTCATTTCGTACAAACTGAAAATTCTTCTTTTACTTTCCTCTTATACTGCTGCAACCGTCAGCTACTTCGCCCCTCGTCTTAAGCGGTCTTTACTATTTTCTCGTATATTACAGCGGAGAATTCTACTGTTTAGAATTAATTACTATTAAGGTTTTTTTTTGTGTTGTAAGTGTCTTACTAGGAACGAAGTGTCCTAACACTCCCTACCTCTTCTCTGCTAATAGTTTTTTGATGGATTTTTTAAAGAAACGCACGTATGCAGGAACAGTTAAAAATGAATATATATTTACATAGGGATTAATTGTATAATATTACTATGATAACCCGCCTATACATGTATGTATGATTATAATAAAGCCATTCCCAATTCAAAGCGAACTACACAAGGTGGCAAGGTAACAAGATAGGCTTACGCTAGATAATGGGTTAGCATTGCAGATAAGACATTGTTAGCAAGTCAAAACAGTTATATAGGACTTACCTGAAGACCTAAGATTAACAGGATATTTTTTTTGGGGAATTCAGATATAGGTTCTGCATAGTATTTTTTTTCGCTTTTATACATCAATTTGGTTATTTTACGCATCAAATTCATCCTTTTACACATGAAATATGCCGTTTTAAAAAGTACTATAGTACTTTTACACTTAAAAATCATCTAAATTACAAAAAAAAAAATTACATTTGAATTTAAGTCATAAAACGTCATTAATTTACTATCAAATCAATATATCTAGAATACTTTAAAGCATATTATTTCAGAATAATTTACAAATTGTTGTGGGCACATTGAAAGAATGAGCGATAATGAATGGTATAAAGATTTATGAAGCAAGAGTGAGTAAAAGAGGTTAGTAGGAAAGAGGGGGAGACCTCGGTCGACTTTTTAGAATACAATGTCGATGAATCATGACATTTACGTAGCCTTCTTACAGAAGGAAGGGTAAGTGACAGCTCTCCGGATAGCATATGAAAGGTTGATGACAGTGGACGAGGCAAAAGAGGTCTTCTCTGTACGTGGTAAATTTGACACTTTCCTGAACATGTGTGTTTGATATGAGTCGAGTTTCACATAAATATATATTTTTTAAATTATTAGTTTTGGAGGTGAGATTGGATCATAATGATCCAGTTATTAATATTATCGAGTTAGATTAACATTATAAGTTTCCTCGTCCCGGTAAGAAGGCAAAGCGCGGCGTTGAGTTCCGCCACTCAACACGCAATGCTTTATCAGTAGATATATGCAGTAGGTCCCAGATTTCCTCTGCCTACCATGCATGCTAACTAAAATAAAAAATTGATCATTTCCTCGAGTAGGAATCGAATACACTACAAACTATAGAGGCGGTATCCTTCCTCGATCCTTATAGAAGAAAATAATAAAGTTTTTTTCCATTTGCCGTTTCCAATGTCCGCCCGTCATTTTTTAGAGTAAACTATTTCCGAAATGGAATTGGGTAAAACATTCAATCTGCAAAATGAAACTCATCGAATGAAATGCAGAGGACTTTTAAAAACGAAAGGAAAAAAAATATTGTTCTAGGATATAGACATAATATGTACATACATACATATATTATTCAATTCACATTTTTACTAGCAGCCCGCTTGTGCTATACGAATGATATTATTTAAATGTATTTAAGGAAAGTTTATGAATTATTTTAGCATGATTATCTGTACCAACCTGTTAAATCATTTGGGATTCTACTTGCAAAAAAATTTGTATTAGAAAAATGTTTAGTTATTTCATACGTGTCTAAGTACGCCATAGGTACGCGCTCACGACAATCGCGGCTTTTCTGCGTAAATTCCGATCCGGGACAAAAAATAGCCTAAATATGGCTTCACAAACACCTGTTTTTTAGCGTTACTTCCATAATAATCGGTTCAGCTGTTCTGGAGATTAATCCGGATCAAAAGAAACACAGACATACATTTTTTTAATTATTTTGTTTGTGTAAGCAACTACGAGGCTGCGTAGCGTAGCAGCACAGCATCTCACTGTAAGTATAATGGGTGTGGGTTCGATCCCTCATTGGATTTTCATTTCCTCGCACTGGTAAGAAGACAAGATGATACGTCGAGATCCGAAACGAAAGGAACAGAATGTCTTAAAGCTAGGCTTCATCTCTTCAACATGAAACTAAAAAACTATTAGTTATTTTGTATAAAAAACCACAAACGCGAGTCTGGCTTACCCACCGAGGACTAAGTTAAAAAATTTGCTTTTAATTTTGCTCCCCTTTTAAGGCCTTTATTTTTTTGGATTTAACCACAAACGTATAGTTTTCCTGAACTAGTATTACCTGTATACTAGCTACCAAATTTCCTTATTCTAGGTCAACCAAAAGTATCCTATTAATTCTGATTTCCTTTGTAGTGTTGAAATACGCGTTTTTTGTGATATTAACAGCAATATCTTTTCCTGAGATAAAGGCACTTAACAGACAAACAGATATACGGACGAACAACAACGACGTGAGCTTATAAAAGTCTCTTCTTACCTTATTAGGTATGGAACTCTAAAAAGGCAGATAACAAAATAATTTGTCACAGAATACTATTTTTTTTATTTTCAACTATATAAATTGAGGCCAGACATGGCGCAGCGGCACGAAGTGTGACTGTTGTGGGTTCGATCCCCACTCGAGGGGATGAATATTTACTTAAATTTACATTTAAATTTCTTCGCTCTGGTGTCGAGGCTAAGCGCGGCATTGAGTTCCACCACTCAACACACAATGCCTCCAGAATTCGGCAGAGAGTGGGGAACGGAGTGTCTTAACACTAGTTTCTCCTCAGCCTACCCAGCTGTGTGCGGCATAGAGCGTGAAGCTGAACGAACTATATAAATATTTCAATAAACTGAATTGAACGGTTCTATGAAAAGAGCATATTACTAATTATTCTAAGCCATATCTCTTATCACTATACCTAATCTAATGCCTATAGTTAAGTCGTGAATTTATGTTGAACTGCATAAATCCGGATTTAGCCGCTTCGAGCCGGATTTCGACCAAAACCGGCGCACAGCCAATCAGTGAGCTTACCCTAGTTAGGTGGATTTGCATTTTAATATAACAATGTTTTGTAATTTCTTTGTTGATTACAATTATATCATATATTATTATTATATAATGGTTATGCGTTGCTTGCGCCGTATGAGAGAAAAAAGTAATGGCAAAACATTTCTTTGCTGTTTGCTTGCTTTACATTTCTTTGCTTTTGCAATGATCCAAAAATACTGGCTGCTTAAAAATTTTTAAAAATACCAAGATTCAATTTTACTGAATCTAAACTTTGATAGTTAGGCATGCGTAGATTTACAATACATTTTTTTAAATAAAATATTAAATTATCTTTTAAAAATTATATTGTATTTTAGCTTTATTTTGATAAACCCATTAAGTAAGGTGTGAAAAAAACTGTAATCTGCCATTTTGTTGTAGCGGCCATTTTGGATTATCAATATAGATTATATTTATTTTCATTATTACATAACTGAGTTGTAATACAAATTTCAGCTCAATATAGACACTGGGAATTCGGTCAAATTCTAAGAGCTTCGTCGGTCAGAGCTTCTAACATTTCATACATTAACAACAAAAATGAACAAACTAGTAAAATTATATTTTTTATATAATTTGTGGATACTATCAGTGGGGTATTTGACATTGATCTTCACTTAAGAAAATATTTCAATTATTACGAGAGATTAGAAGTATTGTGCTTAAATATAAGTTATGTTTATAGTATAATAGTATCCATTCAATGTAAGGAAATTATAATAATAACTAATTTACGAATATTTTAATTTATTAATATAATCATATAAAAATTTCGATGATTAGATTCGGATGATTAGGTTGTTTACTAACAAAAGCATCAGGTTCAAATCTGGCTAAATTCAAATTTCTATATGTTTTTGAAATTATTTTTTTATTTCCTAAGTATAAACTAACAATTTAAAAATTGTTTTTTTTATTTGCAAAGTATAAACTTGTTAGTTGTTATTTAAAAATATTAAAATAATTTAAATTTTTAAATTGTTATTTAAAAATATTAAAAAATAGAATGGCTTTGTAGTTTAGAAAGAGTAATACTTATAGATAACTTTTTATTCTTTTTCGTACTTCTCTAAAGAAGAAATATTCAATGGATTTTCTTTGCCTTATTTAAAAATGCTAAAAGCAAAGTAACACAATTATATCTATAAACACAAAATAATAAAACATTAATCATTCTGTTTTTACAATAAAAAAAATTGACAAATTTTCGATATGAAATATTTTATTTCATCTCATTCCAAAGTACATTTGCATGACGAAAATTTCCAATTTCATATCCATCAGGAAACTTATAACTCATTTACGAGGTTGTTTAAAATCAAATTATTGAATTTATGTTCCATTTCGTTCATGACCTGGTTGAGATTAATAGTAATATATATTTCATAATATTTACCAAATTATACTTCTTTTAGCTTTATACTGTATCCAGCATATAGCAAGGAAGGCAGACGGAGCTTAGTGTTAAGACACTCTGTACTCCACGCATCCCCAAATTTAAGTATGGTTCCAAATTATAATTATTCTCTGTTCACAAAATTTTGTATTTAATTGCAACTCGGAAGAAGAAATTATTTCTATATCTTTTCTCAGGTATAGAACAAAATGCGGCGTTCAGTTCTGCAACTCAACACGCAATGTCTCGAAACTACGCGTGAAGCTGCATTTTTTTATTATATACTTAAGTTGGTAAATGCGCTTAAACATACTACCTAAAAGAAGGAACACTTAAATTCGTATATATTTTTTTTGAAGAATAAAATTCTTTAAAACATAATTTTCTTTGTCTCTTCACAAAACAACAAAAAAAAACGTGCCTAATTTTTTTAAAGTCTGTACTTTTAAAGTAGTTTTAAATAGAAACAAGGCACTTTTTGCTTTGAGATTCATTTTTAATGAACTGTATTAATGAAAGGAAAGGATAGAGACCAACCAAGTTCGTTAGCGCATAGGACGTTTGAAGTATACGAGAATTACAAGATGTTGTCACCAAATTAATTTTTCATTTTAAAGCACAGCAAAATGCATTTTGATAGTGTCTAATGTAATAAAATATAATATACACCGAGGCAATGCGCGGCGTTGAGTTTCGCCACTCAACTCGATAACAAGTTGAATGGCGAAACTCAATGCCGCGCTTTGCCTCGGTCAAATTTCCGCTGAAGGTATAAACCTTCAGCGGAAATTTGGGAATCTTAATGAGAGTAGAGTATTTAACACTAGTTTCCCGGATTCCTCCTTAGTTGCTATGTGCGGCTTATACCGTGAAGTTAAAAAAATATATATATTTTATCTAAATAAAGTCATTCGAATGAGTGAAACAAAACGATGATGCTGTACTAATTGGATCATCAGAATGCGTGTTTGTCACCACTCTGAAAAGAAATTGTGAAAATATAGATCTAAGCCTGAATTCGAGAAAGACAAAGGTTCTGATATTTGAAAGAAATGAAGTGAGAACGGAAGAGGTTTATGACAGTAGATGTGGCGAAAGAGGTATATTGAGATCGTAACCTTTGGCGCTCCCTTCTCATTGCTTAGAAATAGTCCGTAAAGGTAGAGTCTTCTTTATTATAAGGCAGGCAGAAACAACTTAGTGACGTCAAATCGCTTAAATAAAATATGGGATCGAACCCACAACCATTATACAGTCACACTTTGTGCCCCTGCGCCACGGCTGGCCTGTTTTTTTTAAAGCTATTATTGTGAACGGTGCCACTTTTCAGAGTATTATATTTAAGACTTGCAAATAAAAATATTATTTACTATTTCTTTTATAACTATTATATTTATACCCTAACACAAGATTTGAACAAGCTACCTTCACCAAATAAAAAAAAGCAACCGATCCTATACATATATAGGAAATTTTTACATTTTTATATTTTGCTGAAATTCGTAGTATTGAAAATGTGATCACCATCTATTACGTTTTAACCGAGATACCTCTGTGACAGACAGATGGACTGACAGGAAGTTTAGTTACGTCGCCCTCACATTTTGGGTTGTGTTTTAATTATTGGAACACCTAAAGCAATATACGTAGATATTGTGTTTTAAATGCGACTGTAAACGTGCGACGGTTGTGGGTTCGATTCCTACTTAGAGAAATGATTTTTTATTTCAGCTTTATCCCGCATGGAGCAGCGCAGGCAGAGCAAGTGTAGTGTTAAGGCACTCCGCTCGCTACTTTAAACCGAATTTTGGAAGTATTGTATGTTGAGTAGCTCAAAGCTGCGCCTTTCCTCAATACCAGAGCGAATAAATGAAAATTTTAAATAGTAGGTAGTATAAACATTTTAATTAGCGAGACATGAACCCACGTTTTAGATATCCCTGAGAACCATCCTCTCAGTCGGGTAACGGTTACGTTGTTTTTTTACGTTTTCTAAAGCCCGGCGTTAAGTTGTGCAAATCAACACGAAATATCTTGAAAATTGGTCAATGACTGGAGTACAAAATGTAATAGTTTCCCTCAGCCTGTCCTGCTATATGCGAAAATCTAAGTAAAATATACTTATATAGTAATCTAAGTATAGTATATATATATCTTGTATATCAAATGTATAATCCAATTGTAAACGTGCAATAAAGTGTTATTATTATTATTATTAAAATGAGAGAAGCTAATCAAAATCATTTTGTCATTTCTTAGTAGAAAATAACTTAACTTAGCTTCACGCTTATTCCCTCGTAGGGTAGTCAGAGAGAACGGAGCGCCAAACGCTACGATCTCTACATACCTCTTTCGCCTCGTCCACTGCAATCAATAGATCTTCTTATCTTATCTATTAATATTTTTTATTTATTTATTTATTTTCTAATAATAACACTTTAAAAAATATTAAAAGATACATCATTATAATAAAAATATACTTTTTTAGCTATAAAATGTGCAGCAAAGACGTGGCTACACCGTTCATAAATCTAGAGCTTACTTGCTACCAGATTTGTAGTAATCGCCTTACAAAATGTATGTACAATGTATGGAGGCAAATATTCTGGACTTTGGCAAAATAAATGAGTACTATTTGCACTAAAATACTATACGTATTTGTAATCTTTCGAACGGGTTACTGTAGATTACTTATTTAGACAACGTATAAAAATATAAACGTAGCGGGATTTGAACCCGCGCCCCTTGTAAACCGTCGGAGTCCAAGACAGTTTTCTTTTCTAAGTGTGAAATAACACTTTTAAAATGTTATACTTGGTAGGTTTTTTTTTTTCTTTTTAGCTTCACGCTGTATCGCATATATAGCAGGGTAGGTAGAGGGAACCTAGTGTTAAGACACTCCGTCAACGCCACGCTTTTACCTTGTCACCAGAGCGAAAAAGTGAAAATATTAATAAATAATTCCTCCGAGTGGGAATGTAACCCATAGTATGTAATTGTGACAAAATGCGTCGTTGAGTTTCACCACTCAATATACAAAGTCTCGAATTTAGGTAAAAAAAAAACAAAGAAAAACATATTTTTTTTATATGAAAGTGGTGAAAAATACACCACCGTCAATGCATTCCCTTTTCGCAAATCACGAAAACTCTTTAGATGATTGTTGCCTCCATACAATAGGTTGATCTTTTCCCCATTTCCGGATACAAGCGATCGCGTGCTTACTACAATTTCATTTGTTACGATTAGAAAGATGTTTTTTCTATTTTTTCTGTTACTAAATGGATATTTAATAATGTTTTAAATTATCCATCGATATTGATTGCAAACACAACTATTGTGGGTTCGATTTCCACCGGGGAGAATTAATTATTTTCATTTTCTCTTAAGTTTTGGTAGCAAGACAAAACGCAGAGTTAAGTTCCACCGTTCAATATACATTGTATAGGTTGCCTCTACCCAACCTTACTCTAATAATGGATTTTAAAAAAAAGACCAATCGTGGCGCAGAGCCACAAAGTGTGACTGTACACGAGACTGGTTGTGGGTTCGATCCCTACTCGAGGAAATTAAATATTTATTTAAATTTATATTTCTATTTCTTCTCTATGATGTCAAGACAAAGCGCCGCGTTGAGTTTCGCCATGCAACACGCAAAGCCTCCAGAATTAGGCGGAAAGTGGGGAATACAGTGTCTTAACTTTAGGTTCCCTCTGCCTTCCCTGCTATGTTCGGAATACAGCGTGAAGCATCGTAACAGTAAATTAATATATATAAAATTAAATTACATAAGTAACTAATTATTCTATACAAAAGCCTACAAAATATGAATTCAAAGCAATACGATCACATTTGCCTAACACCAGATAAATCCCAGCACATTGCGAACTAATCAGCGCCTCTCCCGTATATATTTAGTTTCTGTTTTGCATTTTAAATTGAAGTAAATTGATTAAATACGATGTACCGAGGAAATTTCTACATGCTACACTTATTTATAAGTAAGTATACAATTTTCTTAATGAAGCCGTTGTGTCGTAGTTCGTAGAATATGTATGACATGCGGCAAGTTGTGGGTTTATATTATAATCTGGAGAATATATTATATAGTTCATATAAAAGATATAGTCTTTAGAAAACGTATAAACATTTGAACGCAGCGGGACTCGAACCCGCGCCTCCTCAAATTTTTATACGTTTTCTAAATAAATATTTTTCTTTCCTAAGTGTGGAATAACACTTTTAAAATGTTTAAAAAGATATAGTCCTTTTAGCTTTCCGTTCCCCAATTTGAGCCGAAATCTCGACGCATATTGCGTGTCGAGTGGCGGAATTCAACGCCGCGCTATGCCTGGTTACTAGAGTAAGTAAAATATAAATATTAAATATCTTATTTCTTCGAATGGTAATCAAAACCACAACCGTCGCGCTTAAAGTCGCACGCTCCAGCTCCTGCGCCACGATTGGCCTCGATTTACATAACTTATAGGTACATATATAACCTAATATTAAAGTCAAACATTAGTTACAGTCCAGACCATGACTTATAAGATTATCTTCCAAATAGGTCACTACTCACAAAGCATATGTCAAGATAAACACAAATCCCTGTATTGCACCTGAGATTGCATTTGTTGCTGATATTACACATAAGACTGACTGGGTTGCCTTAAATCTAGCACGAGGTAATATAGGTGTAGAACGGAGTGTTTTAACACTAGGTTTAGAACTCTAAACCTAGACAAAGAAAGTATTATACTAGTGTCTTATAGTGTCTTTATTTATTTGTTTACCTTGGTATCCCAAAATAAATAAAATATAACCTAACACCATCTCAAAACAGTAAATTTCTAAATAAATGTATATTTTTTATTTATTTTTATTTTATGTATCTTTAAGCATTAGCATGCTAAAAAATTTTTTCTCAAGCAATAAAATTTGATCAAATCAATTACGGAACATTTAAAACAGATGGACGGACAGCATTTCTCCATTTTACTTTTTACGAAAGGAACATTATTAAAGAAAAAATCCCATTAAAAAAATGTATATCAATAAAAAAAATATATATCATTAAAAGGCTAAGATACTATTTTTGATTAACTACATATATCCATTTGATTTCGATTTAAATATCATGTAAGTTTCGACGGCGTTGATATCCGCCACTCAATACGCCTCCAGAATTCGGCTGAAAGTAGGAATTGTCTTAATGGGAGCGAAGTGTCTTAACTATAGATTTTTAAGTTCCATCTGCCTACCCTGCTATTTGCGTGAAACTGGGAAAAAAACACAAATTTTACTATCGATGTGACTTCCTCTAAAAGTACTTATTTAAAAATGTTTAAAAATATTTAAAAAATAGTATTCTCTCTTGCCAAACGATAATTCTTAGTAATTATCTTTGGGTAGCGGAAATTTGTAAAAATCTCCCTACAGAGATACTAACAACATAAATAAGTTGTAACAAGCTAGGCGAGAACGCATGGCTTAGTGGTCAGAGCGCCTGGTCGGTTTCCAGGAGGCGCGGGTTGGAGTCCCGCTGCGTACAAATTTTTAACCGTTTTCTAAATAAGTATTTTTCTTTCCTAAGTGTGGAATAACATTTTAAAAATGTTCAAAAAAAATATTCCTCTAAAAGTGTTAAGTTAAGCATTCTGCCTACTATCTCTTATAACAAGTTACGAAATATAAAGTATAATCTTCTGTTTCCTTTCATCAAGAACTTTAACCAAATGCTGTCAACAACACCTCTTAAGTTTACTAAGTGTTTTACTATGAATTTACAAAATATATTATCTTTTGAACTATAAAATTAAAATTTAGTTCAAGTTTCAAGGATTTTGTGGCTTAAGGTGGATAAGAAGGTGGTCAGATGGAATTTAATGTTAAGATATTCCTTTTCTCAGTTTAGGCCTGAAGAAATTTTGCGTATCGAGTAGTTGAGATTGTCAAACTGACCGATGAGATACGATCGAAGAAAATTTATCACACTAAAACAAATGTAAAAAAATAAAAGAAAATGGTTTAATTTTTTTATATTTGTTTTAGTATGATAAAACGTGCAGCGAATTTCGCCACTTGCCACGAAAATCGTAAAATTCTGGCTGAAAGTGGAAAACAAAGTGTCTTAACACTAAAATATCTCTACCATCATGACATGCCACTAAATCCTTGCTATATGACACAAAAAAATGTATCATCATATATAATAAAAAAAATAAAGTTTAAGTAAATCCCAAAAAATATATTAAAAACAAAAATCTCCATCACAAAGTAAATATGATATTAAAAACGTGGTCTCTTTTATCTTATTAATGTTGCATATTCATGCATACTCTGCACAATGTCACCGCCGCCGCCGCCGCTGTCGCTGTCGTGATATATACATAATTAATAAGGCGTGTAAGTTTTTGGGGCACCGAGGCTGGTCTATTTTTGAATTAAAATATAATAAAACTACAGTGGTTTAGTGGTTCAAATATCTTATTTTATTCGTTATGGTGGTGGGTTTAGATTAAAGAATAGGTCTCTTGTTCTCTGTTCTCGTTGAATCTCCTATAATTGCATATACGCTATATCCCAAAAGCAGTGGGAACTTAACCTAACCAATCTATCCTGCCTATCCTAGAGGCAGTGGAACTTGGTGTTAATGTAATACGTTCACCATTTATCGTCTAATTTTCCCGTTGACCTATAATCATGAAATTGATATAGAAGCCTCGGTGGACCAGGCCGACTGGCCTGGCACATAACCGTTTTTTTTAATAGTACACATTTAAAATTGTATTATTGAAGTCCGTCGTAGCGCACCGGCACAAAATGTGATTGTAAACGCGACTGGTTGTGGGTTCGATCCCCAATCAAGAAAAAGAAATATTTATTTAAATTTATATTTCCATTTCTTCGCTATGGTGTCGAGAAAAAGCACGGCGTTGAGTTCCGCCGCTCAACACGAGTGTCTTAACTCTAGATTCCCTCTGCCTACCCAGCTGATTTGATTTTTTTCAATAAGACAAGTTCTGGTTTTTGAATGAGATGAGGATGTAATGCAAGATCAGTGTAAATGGTAAGATATTAAAACAAGTGAATGAGATGGTATATTTGGGAAGTACGCTTTGCCTCGACACCAGAGCGAAGAAATGGAAATATAAACTAAAGTAAATATTTCACCTCTTCGAGTGGGGATCGAACCCACAACCAGTCGGTTTTACAGTCACACTTTGTGCCCTTGCGCCACGACTGGCCTCTATCTTATTGATTTTATTTAAAGTATATATATTCATTTGAATAAACCCGCCAAATTTGTATATGAACATATATTAGATTCACTTCCTGCGTTTTAGATAAAGATAGACAAAGAGTTTATTATAACACGACGGTTGTGGTCTCGAGTTCCACCTGGTAGAATATAATATTTAATATTTTTCCCCCAGAATTCTACGGAGAGTGTGAAATGAAATTACATATATTTGTATTTATTGCCAAAAAATATAAATACAAACAAAACTCACATTAACAAATTTACATCATATGAGAACACCTAAATAAACATAAACTAATTCGATTTTCCCAATCTCTCATCATGTACAAGTATAACCCAACACATTACGAATGCTGTCAGTCTTGGCTACATCAGCTTGCATATTTATGAGGCGTCCGTAGTAATGAAGGCAGTGCTAATGAAAGCAGATACGTCTTGAATTTGGCCGTATTATTTATTCTGTTGTTGGTTCTTGAATTGTAGTGATAGTGGGTTTTAGTGTTTCTTTTTCTTAAGAAAATTTGACTACGGGTAACTGTGAATGCGATGGTTGTAGGTTCAATCCCGACTCGGCTGCTTCCACTCTAACTAGAGTGTATAAGAATTATTTTGCGTGAATATACAAAAAAAAACATGAGGTAGTGGTGGTGTGGTAGCACAGCTTCTGACTATAATTACGTTTCCGTCATTCAGCACGCAGTGTAACGAAAATTGAATGGAAAGCTACTAAGCAGTTTCTTGACTTTCTGCCTATACTTTAATATGTGAGATACAGCGTCAAGTTGAAAAAACATTGGCAATATATCGAATTCAAAAATATCAAATATTCTGTTCTGACAAATAATTTAACTTAACAGTTAACTTTTCAAACTGAAACTGAAACAAACAATGATATCTCTAAATATAATATCCAAGAAATAAATAATGATTCTTCTATTTTAGCTATCTTCTAAGAAAATAATGCACTCGATTCTAATAATTTGTTATCTAGATCGGAATTTTATCAATTTTATAAGTATTAATAAAGTGTAGCTTTTAATGTTAATAATATGTTTGTTTAATAGATATCTTTTAGTAACATTTTAGGTACAAAATTCACATTTTTTTCCCTTATTTTGCGAATAACCCATTGCAAGGTAGGCAGAGAGGCAGTGTTAAAAAGAGGCAGTGTAAATTCTAGATATTCCGTGTTGAGAGGCGAAATTCAAAGCTCTGATTTTTATTTTTTTCCACTCGGTAAAAAAGTACTTCTTCTTCTTTATCTTCGTGTTGTTTTAACATATACATACTTGGAAGTCACTACATTTTTCGCTTTCCACCACATTCAAAGTAATTCAAATCTGGAAACAAATATCAAACCACTCCGCTTTACACTTTTAATCATAAACATACTCTATTTTAAGATTTATATACCGATTGGACTTGAACCCACAACCTCCACCTTAATTTAAACACATTCTATGATTAAAATCCCTAACATTGAAAACAAAAACAGCTGTTTATAAAATGTATTTATTTAATACAAATATAAACAAGCTTCTATGCATTGGAAGACCAGAAATAATAGAATGGGGATTTCCCTAATCTCATCGGCCTCGTATATAGTGTTGATATAAATTAGTATCGGCTATTTATAGTGTGAATCACAATTGTTTGTGCTTTTAACTGATTACGTTGAATAAATAATAATTATATATTTTTTTTGTATAGGAATAAACCGAGAAATGGGTCACTAATCACTATCACTCCGTCCCACAATTTTCGAATATGGTAACAAGGCAAAGCACGACGTCCAGTTCCGTCACTTAACAAGCAATACCTTCATAATTCAGCGGAAAGTAAGGAACGGAAATGTCTTAATGGGAACAGATTTTCTTAACACTAGGTTCCAAGACTCCCTCTTCCTATCCTGCTAAAAAAAATCAATCTCAGCTCATTCTATCTTAATTCCTAGCCGATCTCTGTTCCAAAAGCACCACGACTGCCTTTTTACTTGTTTTGAATTGAATTTTCCAATCAACATACACCCATAACTACAAATAACGTACGTAGGAAATATCGTATTTCGACTAATAAGAATAACCTAAATATTCAAGTTTCATACAGCTGAAAAAACATTTATCTTTGTAAATTTGAGGCGAGAATTTGGCCCATCGACACAGCTTCTGACTGTAAAAGCGACGGTTGTGGGTTCGATTCCATTTAAGGAATTAATTATTTTCATATCTTACTTTGCTAATAAGAAAAAGCACGGCATTTATTTCCACCACTCAACCGAAAATATGGCAGGAAGGTGCATAATGGAGTGTTAAAACACTACACCCCGTTTTTGCCTACCATGCTGCATACAGCGTACAGCATGAAACCGCAACTGCTATTAGTCTTAAAAATTTAAAATACTAGATTTCTTCGATTTACTAGGAAAAAAAAAACAAAAAGTATCCAACAGAAGATAAAACGTAAGGCCAACTACTCCTTCCTCCCAAACCCAATTGACATTAATAACTGGAACACAATTACTAACTAAAATTCATTAAGAGATGGGGGCGTTCACATAAATATTTAGCAGTGTAATACATTAGAAGGCAGAAGCTATACGTGAATTATGTATTACGGTTTGGTGCAAGCGAAACGCGGTTAGCCTAATGTTATTACATTACCTTCCTTAAGTAATGAGTTGGATGTCGATTTTATACCTGTTTCGTATATGGCTTAGGATTTTAGATGTTATGTACATACATTTTTTTTGCAGATTTACGCTTACAAAAAGCTAGGTAGGCAGAGGAATCCTAGAGTTAAAATACTCCGTTCCATATTTTTCGCCGAATTCTGAAGGCATTGCCAGAAGGCATTGACACCAGAGCGGAGGTGAGAAAATATAAATTTAAGTAAATATTTAATTTTCTCGAGTGGAGATCGAACTCACGACCAGTCGCGCTTACAGTCACATAATAAAATATCAATTTTATTTTGTTTACCCTTCCTGACCGAAAACCCTACCTGCATGTAGCAACGTATGCAGAAAAGAACCTAATGTTAAGAGATTGCGTCGTCTATTTTTCACGCAGTTTTTCAAATATTACGTGGCGGAAGTCTTGTTACCTGAGCGACGACATGAAAAAAAAATATTACTTTTAATGGCAATCCTAGCCCCAAAGCCACGTTTACAGTCCGTGGTTTACGCTGTGCCACCGTGCCGCATTTATATATACATACTTAGAATTTAAACTAAAAAAAATATTGAGATTTGCTTTGCTTTTCGTACGATATGTCTAATATTTAGACACCTTGAACCTTCCAGCCAAATAATAATCTGTGACACTTGCTTGTCATAATTATAACTTTCTCCTGCCTCTTGCGACTATTACCGACGTAGGTTCTAAAGATTTTCCATAATATTCTTTATGTTTTACATGAATTTACTTAAAGTTTTTTTTTAATTTAAGCTATATCAGCACATAGCAGGGTAGGTGAATAGTATTTAGTGCTCTATACACTCAACACTACATTTCTCACTATGCGTACAATTTTAAAATTGTGTACAGTATGTTCACAGGAAAAGTTTAGCGGAACTCTACGCCATGCTTGTTACTCGAGCGAAGAAGTAAAGTTCATTCTTCCGAGAAGGAATCCAACTCATAACCATCACGTTTACAGTCAATTTATATACTTTAATATATATTTTTTTTACTCTTCTCTTTCAAAATATATAAAAAAAAACTATTTTCTTTTATATTCCAACAAACTCGCTTTTCTCTTATGACTTAAGTTATATCTTTACTGGTGTGTCTGTATCGAATTGACTTTTACATACCATGAATAACGTACACGAGGAACCTAGTAAATAAACCAGATTCGATAGATATTGATTAGAGCTACTTTATCGATAGTACTTCAATAGCTTATACTAGTTAGTAGTACTTATATAGAATATCTTTTATATAGGAAATTTATACGGTTTTAGAAGATAAAATAGTATAATTTATTATTCCATTTGCTTTGTTGGCTCAGGCTTTTATGTTATATAATTAAATTACTTATTATTTTTTGTTTTTTTTATTATTTTCCTGTGTTAAAAAAAATAAACAAATAAATACACAGAGGCACAAGCGTGCCTCTATATACTATAAACGTTGTTGTTAGTATTCGATTCCCACTCGAGGGAATGGAATATTTAATATTTTAATTTCGTTGTTACGTTTACTTTGTTGTAGTTGTCAAATATTCAGCGGAAAACGGGAAACGGAAGTATCTTAATGGGAAGCAGACTGTCTTAATATTAAGTTCCCAGGTTCCCTCTGCCTACCCTGCTACCTACAGCATCCATTGTAAAGATAAAAAGAAAAATATATACTGTTTCTGTTAACTCCACCCAACCGAAGAAAGGTCTCATTAACGTAATAATTCGAAAATCAAATCCACAACCTCTCGCGCTTACAGTCTCACGTTTGCTCCCCTGCGCAACCACCGACCTCAGCATTAAACTAATCCATATATACATATCTTAAAGTAAAAAAAACTTTGAAAATATACTAACAAAAACACAATTTAACCCGCAAACGACATATAAAACAAACATTATAAGCTCTCACAGTGACGAGGGTGCGACGTAATGTCACTAGGATTATTATAGACTTGTATTGGGGGTTACATTAATATATGGCTTCTACAGATTTTCTGCAGCTTCACTTCATATTATATAGCATACTAGCTGTTATTTGCGGCTTTGTTCGTGGTTAAATGGAAATAATTGAGAGTTTTGTCTAACATACACTAATATAAGGTGGCGGAATATAATGAATGCCACTCAATGCGTCGAAAATTTTGCGGAGAGTGGGGAACAGAGTGTCTTAACACTAGCCTCTCTTCAACTTATCCTGCTGGATGCAGCGTGAACCTTAATATAACGAAGCGTTTTAACTAAACAGATTTTTTTTTGTGAAACAATAAAACAAAAATCTATTATGTTTACAGTCACTTATTTTATGCTTGTATTCTATCTGTCGTTTGTTGCGTTCACCATTGACGTACTTGTATTTTTTTTTTAAATATTGTAGGAAAAATTAAAGAATATGAGCAATCTCTCCGCATATATTGACATTATTTAACTGATATTTTTTAGGCCAGTCGAGGCTCAAGCGTGTCAACGTGTAGACGTGAACTTACCCATATTAGAACTAAAGACAAAATAGTATTCTTTTAAAAAATTGCTCATCTGTTGCAATAATAACGTCATTACACTTTTTTTATAAACTTAGTATTTTTGACAAAATAGAATTCTTTTTAAAAATTATTAATCTGTTGCAATAATAAAGTAATTACACGTTTTTTGTAAACTTAGTATTTTTTTATCTTCACGCTGTATCTCGCATGTAGTAGTCACACGGAGACTAGTGCTAAAACCCTCCACTCCCTACTTTCAGCCGAATTCTGGAGGCATTACGTATTGAATGGCGGAACTAACCGCCGCTCTTTTCCTCGACACCAGAGTCTCATTTTACTTCGTCGAGTAGAAATCGAACCCACAACCGTCACGATTGCAGTCAAACACAATGGCACTGCACCACATTGATTTCTATTTTAAAATTAGAATTCTAATACCACTTCTCTATTCTATTATTGGCGTCAGAAAAGAAGAATCGCTACTTCATCGATCTTAGACTGAAGTCATCTCAAATTGTTGGAGGCGTGATTCAATCCGAGAAGATGCTTTAAATTTCGTTTCGCTGATCTTATACGTAATAGTTCGGGATAAGCTTGCTCTATAGATAGCTGGAGTTTTTAAGTGAAATGAAACCTTAATACAATAGGATAAAGTTGAAAATTAAAAATGAGATAACAGTTTTTATTGAATTGAAACGTTTTTGTTTACTACGAAGAATTCTTTTAAAATGGTCTATAAAAGTTTTGTAACTTTTTTTCTTTTCTTAATTTTATCAATATTGAATATTAATTTTATTGTGAACTAGTTCTCGCCTGTAATTTTTTTTGCTTGATCTTAGTACGTTAAATGTAAAGTTCTTTTTTTTTTGTTCCTGTACTAATTTGAGAAAGCCTCTCTTAGTAATGCTCTACACTCCCTAACCTATGTACATAACAAAATTAAACTAAATATCTGAGTGACTAACTAACTAACTAACTCACTAACTTACTAACTCACTAACTAACTCATTCACTCACTCACTCACTCACTTTCTAAGTACAATAGTTTCGTCTATGCGTTGTCTGTCATTCAGTAAATTAAGTTATCTCTGTATCCTAGGAAACTAGGAACTAGGAAACCTAGTAACCTAGTGTTAAGACAATCTAAAGCCATGAAGACACTATCACTTCCTCCACTTGGAGACGTTTCGTGTTGAGTAACGGAACTCAACACGAAATCCGCCGCTTTTTGCCTTAGTACCAGAACGAGGAAATGTAAATATTAATTTTTGATTTATATATACATAGTTCAGTATAACTAAATGGAATTGAAGTTGTAAGCCCTGTTGCTATTAATTCTTACAATTAATCTTGAGGCGTGACTATAGTGGCGAAGTAGGCGGTAACGCGATGGTTTTAGGTTCGATTTTAACTTGGGGAAATAAATAATTCTCAATTCTCCGCTCAAACAAGACGAAGCGCACAATTGAGTCACTCCAGTGAACATTTAATGTCTGAAATTCGGGTGGAAAGCGAAGAAGTGTCTTAACACTAGGTTCTCTCTCCTGCTTTTAGAATAAAAACATACAGTTACTTTTTTATAAATCGATATTTGTTTACTTGTAAGTGAACTTCATTTTTGATTTTTATAAAAATGTAGCCTCGTAGTAACGCCAAGACTTCAGTTTTAGATTTCTGTTGCAGCCGTAATTTTTTAATTATTTTTATGGGGTAAGTTGTTTTCTCTGATATGATTTAACTAAACACGACATTGAATACTGTCATGCATCATATGAATATATATAAAAGATAATCTTTTATTATTTTCTGCCAAAAAAGAAACATTGCAAACTGAGTGGAACCCAACGCTGCACACTGTCTAACAGACTTCAAAAGGAAAATATTTCAAATGTAAACATTTGAGGCCATCGTGGCGCAGTGGCACGAACAAGCGAGTAAACGCGATAGGTTTGATTATAATTCGGCTAAATGAAATATTAAATATTTTCATTATACCTATATATGCAAAAAGCGGCGTTGAGTTCTGCCACTCAACACGCAATACCCCAAGTGCTTGGCGGAATGTGGAGAACGGAGTGTCTTAATACTAAATTTCCAAGTGAAAAAAAACAAACATTTCCCAATCGACAATCTACAATGACGTGAAACATAATCTTCAATATACAAAATGTATAACAGCAGATAGCAAATAAAAAAGTTAGAGTCGAAGCATAAAATATAAAGCCCATTACAAGGTTCTCAGTGGAACTTTATACTTGTTTATGGGATAAAATTTACAAGCAAAGCTTTTCGGCTAACGTTAAAAAGTTAACTATGTGTTTACTTTGGCTTTTAATTTTGTCTACCTTTATGAACGGTATGTCGTAGAGTGATCAAATTATCAAAGGACAACGTGCAAACTAGTTATACGGTACTATAAAAAGCGTATCCGTCGTGGCACAGGGGTACAAGGGTGTGAGTTAATGCGATGGTTGTGGGTTTGATGCCCATTCGACGGAATGAATTATTATTTATTAATATTTTTATTTCTTCGCTCTGGCGCCAAGGCAAAATACCGACATTGAGTTCCGCAACTCAACACGCAAGGCCTCGTAACATTGGGCGGAAAGTGGGGTTGTAGGAGTGTCTTTACACAGGTTCCCTCGACCTACCTTGCTGTGTGCAGGATATAGCGTGAAGCTGATTTTATTTATTTGAATTATAAACGGTATATCATTGGGTGATCAATTTTTGGACACTTCTTTTTGTGTTCGATAGTCTATTTGTCGTTTAAGGCTACACAATATATACATTCTCGGATGTGTCTTCTTCTCAGTGTAATACAATTTTTACTTACTTCCATTTGATTACTAAGCCATACCTTCTTATCAAGATACGTCGAAATTCTTATATTCTTATATATTTTTTAATTATAACGGGGGCTGTCGAGGCGCAGCGGGTGCAGCGTCTGACTGGAAACGTGAGTTCTGGCACTCAATACAGAATAAGTCGAAAATAAGACAGAAAACTAGGGAACACAGCACTATAACCTAGTGCCTATATAGTCAATACTAATTCCGGAATTGTATGTCAACGGGAAGCACAACTTATAAAAGTTAACAAATTTATGTTTGCGTATGAACTCATTTTATGTGAAATGAATTATTTGGGTCTGTAATTATTATTTTTTTCTATGAAACACAATTAAATTTTCACTTTTATATTTTTTTCCTTCATTTATATTGTTAGTTCAGATACCTCCATGCGATCTCGAAAGAAATGGTCTTGACAGATGGACGGACAAACACAAAGTGATCTTATAAGGATTCCGGTTTTTCGTTTAAATGTACAAAAATATAAAAAATTATATGTTATACCGATTTACTTTAACATTTTTACAAAATAAAAACACCGCTCATTTCTAGTTTGTTTCCCTAATATCGGTGGATTCTCTGAGAAATGGTTTAGAGATAGGGACGTCACATCTTAACTCTAAGTAATATATCATCCGAGCTTACCAGCAACTTTCAACGGGAAAAAATTGCGATAAGCTTTTACCGTTGGTGACTGATGGTGGTTTTTAATTATGATAGATATTTTAAAATTATTTGTTGATTATAGTCAAATAGTAGTGTATATTTTTCAATTGGAAATGACGTGTTTTTTTATATTGGAGTTTACTGGATTAGTTAAAATGAATCGCCGTCGTTGCGCAGTGGCACAGCGTCTAAGAGTAAGCAAGGCGGTTGTGAGTTCGATTCCTACTCTTTGCAATGTATAAACTTTCTTTCGCCCTTTCTTCGCCATCTTGCCTAATCTGATATATACAGAGTGCAGCGTGAAGCTACATTAAAAATAATATAGTGAAATAATATATCGATTAAACGAGTGTGGGCTAAAAATGCGTTCATTAATTTAGGAAAATAGGTAAATAACATATGCTTATTTAAGTCGCTTTGTTCTCTTTTCAATTTAAAATCAAAAGGCGAAAAAGAATATTCCCCCGAATGAAAATCGAACCCACAACCATCGGATCAACATTCAGACCGTTCTACTACGCCATTATTTACTGTATAAACATAATAACATAGCAATTAACTCCTTGTATCTAAATAAAGGTATGAACATTCGCCGCCACGGTGGGAACAACGCTGTTGGCTGTAGCCAAATAACTTGGAAAGCAAATATTTACATCAATACCGGCGTAATATGCCAAGTTTGGAGTTGTGTTACGTGAATTACATCGTATTTGATACTAAAAGGTAGCAAAATTGTTTAGAGATTATTTTTTAATTGAGACACCTTTGTATATAATATTAACAGTACGAGTAGTATCTATTTATAAAGTGAAAGTTAAATGAAAGACGTTAGTATAATCAGAGGGAAAACAGTGTTAAGAAATTCCTCTCTTCATTTTTCGCATTTTTTTTTCGTGTGGTTATGTGATAAGAAACGAAGCGTAACGCCGTACTTAATTTTTTTAAGCCAGCGAAATTATTAATAAATTATTTTCATAAAATATAAACATTTCCTATTTCCTCGATTGGACTATAAGTATAAAAAATATATATATACTTAAATCAGACCGTTCGTGGCGCACGGGCACAAACGTGCAACTGTAAACGCGACGGTTCGATTTCCACTAAGGTATGGTAATAAGGCAAAGCGCGACGTTGAATTCCTCCACTCAACACACAATGCCTCAAGAAATCAACAAGTGGGAAACGGAAGTATTAATGAGGAACGGAGTGTCTTAACACTAGCTTCCCTGATTCTCTCTGCCTACCCTACCATGTCTCCCCCATACAGCGTGAAGTTAATAAAAAAATACCTAATTTATTTCTAATTATCGACCTGGTTAAATAAATATGGTGTTGAACTCCGTAGCTCAACACTTCCTATAAAATTAACAAGAAAGCAAATAATATTTAAATACTAGCTTCTAAACGTTAAAAAAAGTATAAAAAATACATGCCAGTACCCGATTTACTTGATTTAACTGAATTTAATCCATAATAATCCGATTTAGTTCAGACGGGACGTGTCCAGCTGAACGTGATAATTTTCAATCATTTTATTATTTTTTTCATAAATGATATTACTATCATTTTTATAATTAAAAACGATTCTTGTATATTTTGATTACATTGACTATCAGTAAATCATATTTTATTAGTTTCAAATATTATCTTCACGCGCGGAAAGAACCTAGTGCTAGGTCACTCCGTTCAATTTTAATCGAAAATCTTAAATACATTAGACGTTGAATAGTGGACTCCAACGCTTCTTCTACTAGTCCTAAAAATTATAAAATATTTAAAATGAATTACTGTAAATAATATTTGAAAACGACGACAGCAACGAAGTTATAATCTCTACAAACATTTTATTTACGCCAACAGAGCACTCTTCGATTTTCGAAATTTTGTTTGGTTTAGAAGCGATATGCCTTGTTTATTTCTCTTATGTATGCTAGAATATATATTTTTTTCTAGACATATTAAAGTATTTTCATCTTTTTAATGTCTTCCTGCTTCATCCTGTATATAGCCTGCTATATATCGGAAAGAAAGAGTGTAAAGACACTCGGTTTTTCAAATAAAAGTAATTCCTTTTCTTGAATGGGAATCCAACCCACAACCTGTCAACTAGCCTCGCGTTTACAGGCATATGCTGTACCACTCAGCCACAGTGGTGTCAGATAATTTAAAATATATTATATAAATTTCTTTAAAGATAACTAATCCATTACACATCAACAAACAGACATAATATACAAATTAATATGTATTTATTTTCATTCACAGGTCCATCTATGGGGATGCGGCAGAAGAATAAGAGATTGTAAGTATATAATAGTTATTCAAATAGCTCTTAGTTTTAAGTATCTCTCGAATACGGCAAAAAAATCTAGACTTAAGGCATTTCGATTTCCACCATTACTTATAAATCGAGACAATTAATACATTTTTCAGAGTTCTCTCTCTCTCTCTCTCTCTCTCTATTACTAACACTTTGTCTGTACTTCCGTCATCATATCACATAAATTCGGCGCACAGTGAGATACGGAGTGTCTTAACACTAGTTTTCCACGAACAATCCTGGCGCGATTCAAAAATAGAGAAAGAAAAGTCGAGCTGCTTTATTCTTCAATATTTTTCTTGTAACGTGTAGTTAGGAGGGAAAGAAAACAAGACACTCCGTTACACATTAGATACTTCCGTTTCCATTTTCAGCCGAATTCTACACGTAGTGCCTGTTGAGTGGCGTAACTCACCGCCGCGTTTGCCTTTTCATTCTCCTGTGAGAATCGAACCTACAACTGCGCCACGACGGCCTCATGCAGTAAATTTAACTTAATTTATGATTATTCATTGAATATACATTCAGATACTTTTTGACTTGGCCATAATTGCTTTCTTTTTTGTTGTTTATTTATTAAATTTCCTTTTAAATCCGTTGTTGTAAAACTCATTTCCCTAATGCCAATAATAGTCAGTTCACTTCAGCTTGTCAATTTTAATGAAGCGGAAATAAGTGTTCTGTATTGAGTTATATTGAAGGACTTCTATATTTTTATGTTTCGATGCAAATTGACCGGCTGTAATTTGATTGGCAAATAGCAATGTTACAGGTTCGATGCTTGGTGGGGGCGGTGTATTTTTATAGAAAATATTAAAAAAGACCGTCTGTGAAGTGAGACCGTGGCGTAACGGGTTAGCGTCCGAGTGTAAGCGTGATGGTTATGGATTCGATTCCCATTCGGGGGAAATAATTATAGTTCTTTTCTCGCTCTGGTAACAAAATAAAGCGCAGCGATAAGTTAGTTAGTTAAGCAACTATCATAAGATTGCTTCACGTTGTATTCCGCATATAGCAGGGTAAGCAGAGGGAACCTAATGCTAAGAGACTTTATTCATCACTTTCCGCCCAATTTCGAGACAATGCGTGTTGAATGGCAATGGAATTCCAACGTCGTGATCTCCTTGTTACCAGAGCGAGAAAATTAAAAAAAAAGCATTCTTCTGAGTGCCTCGACAGTAAATTAATATAAAATATTCATTAAAAAATCTTATTAAGAACAAGTTTTCTAGATTCTTACGGTGTATTGTAATTTATAAAGCAACATTTGACATCCGTATTAGGTGGGTTATGCAAAAATTGATAACCCGCCATTTTGTTGCGGCGGCCATTTTGTATTAAGAACAGTATTGATTAGGTACATATATATAATTTCATTTTTATCAGAACTGAAGTCGTAATTCATATTTCATATTGTAAAAAAAAACAAAACTGCTGAGAGCTATTATAAAACTATTAACAGCTACTTCGATAAAATGAAGTATAAGCTGATCTAATATTTCTTTGTAAAAAGATAAGGCTATCTCATTGATACTCTTCATCTTAAATTAGGTCAAATTAAGAGGAATTAGTGGCATGTGAAATGTTTAAAGTTAAGACGACGCGACGGTAGTATAGCTTAGTGATGACGTCATTGTACAGGATTGCTATGAGTTTAAATCTTAGGCAAATTTCTTATATAACAAAATAATGGAAACTCTAAAACGCTTTTTGTAGGTATTTTTATTACAGTATATTTTTGTAATTATTTGTTATAATTTAAATAACTGAATTTGATTAACTGGATTTATTATATCATCGTATCTTCGATGATGGAGCCAGAGTTTGAATAGTGGAACTCTTAGGAGGTTTCGTAAACCAGAGTTTAGGCTCATAGAACTTATGACACCAGACACACTTTGCATTGAAGCATTTAATTTAGAAAAGCGCGTTTTTTTACTTAATGCGTATATTTGTAATATTGGCCACTTTTTCAATTTAATGTAATATATAATTAATGGTCTTGGCTTTTGTAATATCTCATATCTTGTGTAATAGCACCAACACAATATTAAATATTACAAAAGATGTTGGTATCTAATAATATTTTTAATTGGCAAATATACCAATAATATTTGTTGTAATTGGATATCACTTTTCATATTCTCATAAAATACAAAGAAATACTAAGCAATCTTTATATATTTTCAAAGTATTTTATAACTGAGCGACTGACTAACAGATAATGAAAGTTGAAATTAAAAGAACTTTGAAAGTTGAACTTTATCATATTGATAGGTTATAAAATATAGGAGATGATCCTCAAAGAGAAATTCTTATAGGGACAGAAAAATCGAAATTAAAATTAAAACGGAAATTAAGGCCAGTCATGGTGCAGGGGCACAAAGTGTGACTGTGTAAATCGACTGGTAATGGGTTCGATCCCCACTCAAAAAAAGAATTATTTATTTACACTTCTTTGCTCTGGCGTCCAAGCAAAGCGCGGCATTGAGTTCCGCCACTCACGCGCAATGCCTTCAGAACTCGGCGGAAAGTGGGGAACGGAGTGTCTTAACACCTGATTTAATTAAAGAAAATTCAGATATTTTATTATACGTATACCTTAATAATTAGTATTGTATTAAAACGAAATTACCATAGCCATCCATCCAAAAACACCCACAATAACATGTTATACTGTAAAAATATTAAAAAAAATACTTAATAAGGGGCCCACGTAGCGCTCACGTACAAATGCGACATGCCAAGTGATAAACACGAAGTAACGTTACCGAGCACTCTGCTATATTGCTACTACCCATTTACACTTATGTATGGATGTATGTATGTATGTATGTATGTATGAACGTGGGTTCCTTCATATTAATGAGTATTAGAAGTTGAGGAAGTTGGGAATAAGAAATAGTATCTTTAAAATGTTTTCAGTTTTTATGTATTTTTTTATAGGTTCACCCTGTATCTCGTATACAGCAGGGACTTAGTGTTAAGACATTGCGTTTTGAGTTGAGGAGCTCAACGCCGCGCTTCATTTGTCATAGTGGAGAAATGAAAACATAATTATAAATTTGAATAAATTTAAAGCTGAAAAAATTAAGATTAATGGTTCCCAACTTTTATTATTATAACTAAAAATATATATCTATACTAATTGTAAATATGATGAGTTTGTTTGGTTTGTTGCGTTAACCTAAGGAACTATTGATTTAAATTGAGAAAATATTTTTCTGTTGGATGGAGTACCATTTCTCTATGACATCCATTTGACTATTCTATATATTTGTCCATTTGTCTACATCAATCATTTCATACACTGTCTGAGCTGCAAGCTCTTGTCTTTGAACTTTCAGGACATCGTAGCGCAGGGGCACAAGTGTGTGTATACAAATATGACAGTTGTGGGCTCGATTCCTACTCTACTACAGGGAATTAATTATTATCTATTAATTTCTTCCCTCTTATAACAAGACAAAGCACGACGTTGAGTACCACCACTCAACACACAATTCTTTAAAAATGTTTTTTTGGTAACAGAGTGTCTTAACACTATGTACACAGTGTGTCTCATATAACACGATAGACAAAGGGAACGTAGTAAGAGACGCGCTTTGCCTTTTTACCAGAGTTTACAGTCAGATACTAAATCAGTGCGCTACGACGGAGTCTTAAAAATATTAAGTAATACTTTAAAATGTTAAAATAAATACACTCTCACATATCTTGAAACTAAGAAAGAAATATCAGTGCATTTCTCTAACGTGTACGCTTCGTGACGTCCTCTTACAGAGCGACAGACAAATAATACGTATATAAACGGAAGATTGTGGGTAATGTAAGACGATTCGTAGAGTATATGCCTGGAATTAAAAGTAGTTTAGAGTTTAGGGCTTCTTAGGAACATTATGGATTTAAAAAAAATATCAGTTTGAAGTTTAAATGTATTAATTTATAACCTATAAAAGAATGAAGAAGGTTAAATATAAATAAAATAAAAATAAAAATCTTTTATTTTCAAGCAACATAGGCTCATAGTTGGTTAGTACAATGAATTACTTAAGAACTATGTTATGTGTAAAATAAAATACAAACAAAGATGACATACAATAAAATAAAATACAATAAAATAAAATCCTATACCTATCGAGGCCGGTCGTGGCGCAGCGGCACGAGGTGTGACTGCAAAACCGACTGGTTGTGGGTTCGATCCCCACTCGAGGAGATGAAATATTTACTTAAATTTATATTTCCATTTCTTCGCTCTGGTGTCGAGGTTAAGCGCGGCGTTGAGTTCTGCCACTCAACACGCAATGCCTCCAGAATCCGGCAGAAATTGGGGAACGGAGTGTCTTAACACTAGGTTCCCTCTGCCTACCCTGCTGTGTGCGGGATACAGCGTGAAGCTAATTTATTTATTTTATTTATTGTATACAAAAATATAATTGAAAGAAAAATTATAAAATAAGTAAAATAAATAAAGAAATAGCTAAATAAAGAAATAACTAAACCTCACTCATTATATATTCATCCATCAAGAAATATTGCATACTATAAAATATAAATGTAACATATAAATCATATTTATATGTATATAAGAAGCAGATATAAGAAAATATTCGATATCGAATGGAATGTGATATATTGGAACAGAGCAGAACAGAGCAAGTGTTTTTTATCTACTCACAAAATGGAATATATGGGGCCATACTTGTCATTTGTGAGGTGCTATTACACCGTTATTTCCATTTTAATTTAATTTGCTGACATAATATGCTAGTAGAGTTTTTTTAATATGTTATAGCTGTAATATATATAGTATATAATATTTGTCGAGGACAAGCGCGGCGTTGAGTTCTGCCACTCAACACGCAATGCCCCCAGATTCGGCAGAAAGTGGGGAACGGAGTGTCTTAACACTAGGTTCCCTCTGCCTATCCTGCTGTGTGCGGGATACATCGTGATGATTGATTGATTGATTGATATAATATTTGTGTCATGTGGCTTGGCAGTTATATGCAGCTTAGCTGTCAATATAATATATCGTATCATCCAGCTGTTCTGATAATGATGGCAGGATCTAAATAGAGAAGCTCTTGATAAGCTCCGGTCATATTCAATAGCGATTTTAGAACTTTGTTTAAAACATATTTTTGAAACTAACTCTGACTAGCTCTGACTAGTAATCTAGTTAAGTAATGCATATTTTCTCAAGATTTAATTGACTAATTTTCATCTTTCCTTTTAGATCCATGTAGCTGGGTAACAAAAAGGAACCTGGGAAATTATTATTAAAACACTCCGTCTCCATTGAGTCTAGTGCGTTTCTCACTTCGCCTAAAATCTAGAGGCATTGCGTGTCTGCGTGTGTGTTTACCTCCTTGGAAAGGATATAAAAAGTTTAAATATTTCATAATCTCGAGTGGAAATCGAACCCGCAACCTATATACAACAACTAGAAAATTTTAAAAAATATTACACACCATCCTAATAACCAATAACAGTGTAAAAGGCAGCACATTTCGTTTCAAGTAGGCTCAACACTAAGAAATACACGCGAAGTAAATATTAAACTTGCAAATATATCATTTTACTCCAAATGTTTGCCTTGGAACGTCAAACATGATAACTCGTGTTTACAAAGACGAATGAATGTATCTATCTATATCTATAATAAATCTTATTAGTCTTGTATCATTTTTCAGATAGATATTTATGTGAGTGTATGTATGTATGTATGTTTGAAGAAACCGGGGAAGTAATGATTATTTATTAATATTTTCATACCAAGGCAAAAGCGGCGTTGAGTTCCGCCACTCAATACGCAATGCCTTGAAAGCTCGACGAAAAGTGGGGAACGGAGTATCTTGACACTAGGTTTCCTTGAATACCGAGGTTGTTGATTCTGGTCTGGTTGTTGACAATGACTGTGGGTTCGATTCCTACACGCTGAATTGTTTATTCGTATATTTTTATTTATTAACGATTCGCTATCTAGAAAGATTTTGCATAAAGCGATGTCACATCCTCTTTTCCAACGACATTTTTTTTTCAGCAAGATAGGAAAGAGGTGTATTTGTAATCAACACACTCCGTTTCTCACTTTCCTTCCAATTACCAACGCAATCGCAGCATCTCCAGAACTCGGCAGAAAGTGTCTGAAGTGTCTGAGTGTCTTAACACAGGTTCCTTCTGCCTACCCTGCTGTGTGAATACAGCGTGAAGCTGATTCATTTTATTTTATTTAAGACAAAATCTATATAATTATGAAGGCACATACATATTTATTATTCACTAACTGACCAGCCAACGCGAAGTAACCCACAGAACACCACAAAGAAACAAAGAAAGAATATAAAAAACCCCAGCACAAAGCATTACATTACATTTCAATTGAATCACTCATATATGAAGTATACGTAATGTGACCATCCTTTGTTCAGCTCAAAACGGGACATCGGTTTATAAATTTTTAAATTATTTTTTTTTAACTATTGTATTTAAAAATTAGCATTTCATACTTATTTTAGAAAACGTATAAAAATTTGTACGTAGCGGTATCGAATCTGCGCCTCCTGGTCGGTTTCCAGGAGACGCGGGTTCGATCCGGCGATAAATATTTTTCTTTCCTAAGTATGGAATAACACTTTAAAAATGTTTAAAAATATTAGCATTTCATTTTTACATGTTTATTTTTTGTTTTTCTTGCATTAAGCTTTTGGCTTTTTGAGTTCTTTTCGTTTTTTTTTAAGAAATATGTAGATTTCGTTTTTTTTTTAGATTTTTATTGAAAAAAATGTTGAGTGTTTTCGTTTTTTGTGCCATTTCAAAAAACGGATCGTTTCTACGCACCGCTGCCATGTTTCAAGGCGCCGGAACGCACAAGCTAAAAACGGGACAGTCCGGTTCAAAACGGGACGTCTGGTCACGTTAAGAGTACCGCATTTTCAAAACAAACGCTCATATCGTACATATTGTTTTTTTTTCTTCCTTTATAATGGACTAAGTAAACTTTCATGTACGCTTCATACATATAATACTGTTTGCGAGTGAAAATTTTTGCTATTCACATGAGTTATGCATGGTAACAAAAGTAAAAAGCTTGGGTTACTCGACCGTGTAAAAAGAGGATGGTTAAAGGGTTTTTTGCCTAGATATATTATATTATGTGCGTTTTTGTCTAGATTTGGAAGGATTGATAAAAAGAAGATAGAAATAAGGCACTCCGCTCTCCACTTCACACATTTTCAAAATACATTCTGTTTTTGGGTAAAAGAAATTAATAAATAACCAATCAGTTATAGTTAGAATCAGTTTTTTCGGCTTCACTCTGTAACCCGCACATAGACCCTTCCATGGCAGGGAATAGGCAGAAGGAACCTGGGAATAAAGTATTAAGACACTACATCTAATATTGAGACACATCTGTTTTTCACCTTTCGCCGATTTCTGGAGGCATTGCCTGTTAAGTAGCGAACTTCAACGCTGCGAAAGGCATATTAATTGAAAAATATAAAATATTTTGTACACTCTGTTTTAATACTATAATTATCATAAAGTTGTATGAAATTTAACATTTTTATTTTTATTCCAGATCAGAAAAGTCTATGGAGCATAATCATGGTAAGAATATACAAGTTTTTATATTTATAACTATAAAGCTATTAAAGCAAAGTTTAAATATATTTACCATAGGACAGTAGTGAGTTTGATTTCCACTAGGCGAATGTATAATTTTTATAGCTCCCTCTAGTAAAAGGACAAAGTGCGGCGCTTCAATAGAGAAGACTCTTCTAAACAATTAATTTCTCGAAATTTGATTGGAAATTGAGTGTCTTACCATTAAATTTTGTCTGCCTGCCCTTAAATATGCAGGATATAGCTTCAAAAAAAATAATATTGACATATATATAATTTGATTTGGAAAGTTTGTTTTTTTCAGTTCTAATATTAGTATTTTCAAGATTTCTCTGTATATTAATTTCTTCGAATGATATCACTTGTTTACCGCAACCAAAACAAATCATTACATTTTATGATTATTTTATTAAATACATATTAAAGTAAAATGGATTCGTCTTAACATTTTAGATATGATTACAGTTTTGCCGCACGTTCTTATCAAAACTACGAATTTCTACGTAAATAATATGTTGAACGTAGCGGGACTCGAACCCGCGCCTCTCGAACACCGTATAAAGAAGACCGGGTGGCTTCCAAGAGGCGCGACACTAATCTACAAAGTACCTAAGAACAAGTGACACTTCATTTTTAAAACAAAACTTAACTAAAGAGTATGAAAATTTCAATGCAAAAGTTTAGCTACTTAAAGTTGTAACATAACAAGCAACAAAGTGACGACCTACACACCACTGTTCCTTTTAAGAGTTTTCCTAACTTTTCTCTTATATTCGCACTACGAATAAAATTCATTGTTTTCTACACTTTTTAGTAAGTGAGATAAGTGGCGGAATTTAACACCGTGTTTTGTCATGTAAAGGAACCTACAAATATTGTGTGTTTTGGACTTGTGTATATCAGAGAGACGCAATTTCTTTGATATAAAGTTTATGTAAATAAGTTGTAAGATTTTTTTAGTTTCAGCAGGGTAAACAAGCGAAGCTGAGTCTTAAGACATTCCGTTTCCCATTTACCGCCGATTTTAAGAGGTATTGCGTGCAACCCACAACTGTCGCATTGCAGACACACGCTTGTACCCCTGCACCACGACGGTCTCAAACTAAACTCAAAAAAAAAATATTCCAACGATATATACGAGTATAGCAAATTTTACGCCAATTAACACATCTCGAAATCGCCAAAAAGTATAGAACTCAGTATATTGACAGGAGATTCTATATAAAAAAGTAGGTGACTAATAATTGACATGAGTAACTGATTTGATCATCGTGGCACGTTGAATCAGTATTTGACTGTAAAGGCAGTGATAGTGGGTTTAATCATAAAAGAATAAAACGCGACGTTTAGATACACCACTCAACACGAAATGTCTTGAAAAGAATGAAAGAAAAAGAAAGAGAGAAATGTTAAAATGCTCTTAAAAGAAAACAGACAATTAAAAAGTACCAAAGTACCAAGCTTCTTTAAGATACAAGAAACTAAATCAAAATCCGTTTATCCGTTCGGGAGCTCCGATGCCACAGACACACATACAGATACCCATATACTCCCATATAAAGAAATTTTAAACTTATAATACCCTAGTTTTTTCTTTAAGGTTAAAAAACCAGTAGTGAGAGAATGTATTCAATAGTTAAGAAGTTTAAAGTCCATCTAACTACACATAAACTGTGACAGCGTGCGTCATTGTGACACTTTTAAGGTGTTTTATAATATAAACTTTTGTTCTTCACTTTAAAAATGAAATATACTCTTGCTCTTAAAAGACCCTTGCCTTTTAATTTTTTGTAACTGGAACTGTCTTTTGAAAGCTGAACAAAATTTATTTTTATTTATACAGTATATAAAATATGAAAGTTGTGTGTTTTTTTTTAATCATTACATCAAACGACGAGAGTTGGGGCAAAGCAAAACGGGATCGTGACCATTTACAAAATAAAATTTAAAGCAATATTCTTCTACATATTTACATTTTACTATAAAAATTGCTATTTTTTAGCTTAACGCTCTATTCGGACATAGCATAAAAACAATAAAAAAAAATAGGCACAGGGAACCTGGGAATTCCTTTCCCCACTTTTCGCCAAATTATTGAGACTTTGCGTGTTGAGTGGCGAAATTCAACACCGAGCTTTGCCTGCAAAAATATTAAATATTCCCATTCCCCCGCGTGGAAATCAAACACACAACCGTCTCATTTATAGTCGCACGCTTGTGCCCCTGCGCCTCGATGGCCTTAAATCAAACATTCTTACCACGCTCTGCTAACGATGCAAAGTTCTGTGTTAAGTTCCGCCACTCAACATACGATGTCTCGAAAATTGACAGAAGATGCTGGACAAAAATGTCTTAATGCGAACGGAGTATTTCAACACTAGTTTCCCAGGTTCCCTTGGCTTACCCTGCTATATGCGGGATACAACGTGAAGATAAAAAAAATTAATCTAGTCGAAACAACAACTAACACCTCTTCCATCAACAGTTGCCACAATGTTTTAAACTTTTATCATTTTCCCATTATATGTTGTATTTTCACATAAACTTTTCATTTTCCTTAATAGCTGTAACGTAAATTATGCAAAATACCTTTTGACGGGCGCAGTCGAAGTCGACAGCTAGTTAAAGTACGGTAGTAGTTTGAAACTATTTAAAACGTGAAATATTAAACTAAAGGAGCTTTTACATTTGAAAAAAAAATATTAAAAAAAACATTTGAAAATCGCCAGCATGTCAATTGTCGCGCAGAGGCATAAAGTGTGACTCTAAAATCGACTGGTTGTGGGTACGATCCCCACTCAAGGAAGTGAAATATTTATTCATATTAATATTTTAATTTCTTCAGGCAAAACGCGGCGCTGAGTTTCGCCACTCAATACGCAATAAAAACGAAAGTGGGGAACGGAGTGTCTTAACACTAGGTCCCCTCTACCCCGTTGTGTGCGGGATACAGCGTGAGCTAATTTATTTTATTTATTTTATCAACATCTAAAGTGCCTTGCATAGCATACAAAAAAACCGGCCAAATGCAAGTCAGAGTCCCCTACGAAGTGTTCCATATCATACCATAAAAACTGCAAAAATCACGTTGTTATGTAACAGCGTCCCTTAAATATTTTTCTCAGCATTTTTTGTTAAAGCGATAGAAATACATAATCTGTGAATATCAACTGTCTAACTATCACGGTTCATAAGATACAGCCTGGTGACAGAAGGACAGACAGACAAACGGAGGGGCAGTGGAATTTTAATAATAGGGACATTTTACCCTTTGGGTATTTCGGTAATCAGCGCAATCAAAAGTTACGATCGCTTATGCAAATGAACATCATTATCAAAATTCATATTAGTTTTAATTTTTTTATCAACTTGAACTTATTTATTAACTTGTAGTAGACAGAAGATATCTAGTGTTAAGCCATTTCCATTCCCTGGTTTCCACCCAACATTCGAAACATTGTGCGATGTATGGTGGAGCTTAACACCCCGCTTTGTTCATCAGAGTGGAGAAGTAAAACTAAATTTAAGCAACCTTTTCTTCGGCCGTTTCTTCGGTCGGGAAATCCGGATCCGAATGGGAATCGAACCCACAATCGTCACATTTAGTATCAAACAAGGTACCTACAGCACTAAGATCTCGACGTTTAATTTACATACACTTTAAAATTTAATCGATTTTACGTGTAGTTTAACCGTAGCTATTTAAATTTTAAAGCACCTTTATAATATCAAAGTTAAGCATTTTAAGATCATTAAAACTTAGTAAGAGTAGAGTTCAACTTATCCTGAACGACGTAATTGAAAAGGATCGCTTTTGGTAAACAATTTTCTCTTGAAACATTTAAAGGTGTTTCAACGGAGAGTGGAGAGATTAGTTGTTTTTTTTCACAAAAAATATAACTCTTGTAGTGAAGGTAAGATGCAAGAGATACTAAAAAAATTATATCTATACCTGTTTTAATACAATTAATTATCAATAGAACTGAACACAATATTTTTTTATTTTTTTTTATCTGTATGTCTGAGGCCGTCGTGGCGCAGGGGCAAACGGGTGTGACTATAATGCGATGGCTGTGGGTTCGATCCCCACTCGGAAATATGAATTATAATTTTTAAATGGTTTTATTTCTACTACAAACGTTTATGTACGCTAATGTCAGAGACGGCTTCATCGATTTAAATATAATTTTCTCTATTGTGTTTTGACAAACTGGCCTTAATATTATTTGTTTGTTTTTTTAATTGTTTTATAAATATAAGAGTTATATCAATTTGAATTATTTTATGCGTCAAAATTGCTAGAAATAATTATTAAATGGGCGGCAACTTTAGTATTTATTTTATAAATATTATCTTTAAAGATATAATGTTATTAAAACATTAAAGTAATTCATATCATACCCTATTCGAGAAGGCATTAGATAAAATGTAAACAAAGAAATACTGTTTCCAAAACTAATACGTAACTTTTTAAATTTTAAATTTAATCCAGGTTTACACATGTATTAAAATATAAAAAAACAATATAACAAAAGCAAAATCAGAAAGCAATTTTCCACTTAACAAAACAAGAAACTTAATAAAACAATACTTATTTAGAAAACGTATAAAAATTTGAACGCAGCGGGGCTCGAACCCGCGCCTCCTGGAAACCGACCAGGCGCTCTGACCACTAAACCATGCGTTCTCGCCAAGCTGCGTCGAAATTTTTATACGCTTGTTACAACTTATTTATGTTGTTAGTACAATATGTTGTAGTAAAATAATAAAAACAAGAAAAGTAAGAACAGTATCACAACAGTACTGTGACTTAAAGTAAAAATGGCGGATATAACCGATGACAAAACATCACATTTGAATGTAAAATGTCATTTATTTTTATAGTATTAAAATACATGATTGCTTTTGGATGTTTTTATTATTATCAAGTATTTAAACTTCATTATTATCCTGGCTTTAAATATGAAAACGATCTTCATTTTTGATTGTAACTTTCGTTTCTTTTCCCTTCAAATTTTAAAATTGCACATTGTATTTATTGTATGTGTAATTTAAAATATATATATATATATTTTATTATCGATGAAATCGAAAAATTTTAAATTATATTTCTATGAAAAACAATAAATTATTCTCACATTAATATTTTGAAATAAAAAATTAAAAAAAATAAAACCTAATTTTGGATGACGACCGCGGATTCGATCCCCACTCAGGGGAAAAAAAACGATCTTTTCTTGCACTAGTAAGATAAGCCGCGGCGTTGAATTCCGCCACATATTAAATTATTTGAGGCCGTCTTGACACAGTATAAGTACACATATAAATATGATTGTGAGTTCGATTCCCACTCGAAGGAATGAATTGCTTAATATTTAAATTATTTAGTAAAACTATTAAATGAAAAAAAAATAATATTTCATTTCTTCGTGTAGGAATCGAACCCACAACCTCTCGCGCTTACAGTCACTTACGCCCCTGCGGCTGCGCTATGACTAGCGTCTATAGAATATCTTTTTTAAATATAAAACATTTCGGTCAATATAATACAAAGGAACCATTCAGAATTGGTATCGCATCCATCACTTGTATCGCAGAAGGCAATATACTTTGTTCTATATCAATACGGCTTCAGAAACTTATTTCCTTTGGGAAATTCTGTGAAAAGTAAATTGATTTGGAAAAGTTGCACTGTACTTTAATATTGTTTCAACGTTTTATTAAACGTAATACTGGGTCAGTTATGTCAGTTTGATGAAAAAGCATCACCACCTTTACAGGTAAGTCCGCTTACTATACAGGAATAAATTGCTAATATATTTTTTTATTTTTTTTCTTGGCTCAATATTTGAAAATGTATATTTTTAATATTTAATATTACCTACAAAATGCGCTAATACAGAATTTCATTTAACTAGGTTGCCTTATTTAAGTACATTTATTTTAAATATTGAATTTTAAAAATATATATAAATTGGCCAAATAAAAAAATAATAATAAACGTTCTTATGTCTAAGCACTTAAGCCCAGTACTGTGTTTTGAAGTAAAACTTTCAAAGCTTTAACCGAAAGCTGCATTCCAGATTCCTGCAATTGGTCTAACTCTATCCAGCTTTTAGGTCAACAAAAAAAATTGAAACCTTTTTTTTCAATCTTTTTGAAGTTTTCTCTTTACTTGAAATGTGTGGTTTTTGTTTTTAACTTTTTACTTTAGATAGTAACTTAATCTTGTTTAGGTTCCATGCTCTATCATGTATACTGCTGGATTGGCAAAGGCTAGTGCTAAGACACAAGGTTCCCCACTCACTGTTCAATTTTAGAGATATTTCCTGTTAAATAGCGGAGCTGAATGACGTGAATGACGTGACGTGTTGACGTGTGACGTTAGTCTTGTTGTTAGGGCGACGAAATGAGAAAAAGATATTTCTCTGGGTGGGAATCAAACCCCCAACAACCGATTCAGGTCCTAAGCCGTTGCACCATGACGTTCTCAAAGTTACTAACATATTTTTTTTATCTAGTTAGTCTAGTTACTAACATATTTTTTTACTTCACGATTTTTCTTCATTTAAACTGAACATTAGGAACTTAAGAATACAGCTCTCTTTCTCTTCTTTTCAGCTATATTAGAGATATTGAGTATTGAAGAACAATTTAAATTTTAAATCGAAATTACTATTATTATTACTATCGTACGTTTCGTGATCGTTCGTAGTTCATAGAAATATTATAATATTTTTTAGCTTCACGTTGTGTCCTTAACAAAGCAAGATAGATAGGAAAATGGAAACCTAGTGTTAAGTCACTCCGTTCCCATCAAGACGTTATCGTTTCCCACTTTTCGTTAAATTCTCTCATGACATATTGAGTGGTGAAACTCTACACCGCGCGAGGAAAGGAAAATATTTAATAATTAATTACTTTGAGTGGAAACCGAACCCACAAACTGTCGCGTATACAGTCACACGCTTGTTCCCTGGGCCACGACGACCTCAATATTATAATATATACGAAAATCGTATCCCAGGTAAATACTCGGCAGTTTAAAATGAGCATTAATGATCTTTTTCTCACTTTGGCTTTTCGTATCAACGCGACGTAATTGCGATATTTATATATAGGTATTTTATTTTTTCTGTTAGCCAGCGTTTATTTTTTTGGAATTGATTGTAAAGGTAGCAAACCGGCATAGCAAGGTAGCGGCGTTGAGTTCCACCACTTAACTAATGATGATAACTTTTTAACTCATGTATAAAATAAAAAGTAAAGCTTGCAAAATTCTTATTGCTACTAAAATGTAGTGACTAAAAACATAATTATTCATCATTCCAATGAGAAATTGTATTTCTTAAATCGTCGGTTTTAATATTTTAAAGACAAACTCTATGCTGTGCTTAGCCTTACAAAATCTTTTTAAATAAAAAAAAACATGTCACACAAGAGATTGAAATCACAATCATTGGATCGCGTCAATATACAGTAAAACTTATGTTATTCCTTTTTTTATTAAAAATTGTAGATTTCACATCTTCCTGGTATATAATTCTATCTAAATATATTCTATTTTTTCTAATTCTTTCTTTCTAATATATTCTTTTTTATATCTATTTTTTCTTAATTGTGCCCGATAATTTCATTATCGGACACAATTAAGAAAAAATTGAAAATGTCAAAAGATGTTCTAAAACTTTGAACGACACTAGACACTTAGACAGAGCGACAGATGCGACACTAATTATCGTGTCACAATAAATTTAGCAATCAGAGACACTCGTGTTCGTACAGAGACATTCGATGTATACACTGAGTGTAGATATATATTAGGTATAGTGTCGTAGTCTATTCGCACCTTACTAATCATACACAACTGTATCGTATGGTCTCATTAAAAGTTTTGAAAACGTTGGTAAAAACTATGAATAAACGATGTTTGGAATATTTTTACGAGACCACCGACCAAAAACAATTGTTGTTTAATTACGTAAGTTACGCTTTTTATTTTTTTTCTTGTTGATATCATAGTAAGTTGGAGTTGAGGTAGTCTGTCTACAAAAGACTCTAAGTTCGATACTCACTCAGCGCATTCAATTATTTTCATTTCTTCTAAGAACATAAAGTTAAATTCTGCCACTCAACACGCAAAATCTGAAAAATTGGGCAAAATGGGGAACGGAATATCCTAACACTTGTTTCCCTCTGCCATCCCCTTTAGATGCGGGATACAACGTGAAGCCAAGTTAAAATTATAACTAACTCACCCAAAATAGGGACTCACACACTAACAAACTAACAAAATAACTTCAAGTATAATAGTTCCCTAGTTATTTGTATACTGTCAAACAAACAGGTTTTCCATCAAAGTTGGTGCTAGCGGGATTACGTATAGATAACTATAAATGCAGGCTTATCAAAGTTCGGACACCGCTGGTGACTTAATAATTGCCAAAGTTTAATGCCGGCTTAGTCCCTTACGTAAATAATCCAATCTCGTACTGTTGCTGGAGTATGTACTTGGATACGTTAGCTATAATATTTACTAAAACAGAAAGGTTTTTTTTTGTTTGGCATGTATATCTATCTGTATGTTTGTCTGCGACACCGTACCTCCCGTAAATATGAACCGATTTTGATTTAGTCGTTTTGTTTAAAGATGACTTAATTAAAAGTGCTCTTCATCATAATCCAAGAAAATATGTTCAGCCCGATTGTATGAAGATTATTCACGTTTTTCTCGTTGTTTTTTTTTTTCTTTTTATGTCCGAGGATATTATGTTGTGTTGGAAATTTACAGTTTTGCAATGATAAGTTCAATGCTTATTGTTGTTTATTATTAAAAAAAAAGTTTTTTTTCTTTTATTATTGCTTTTTCAATACGAAATCCAATAAAAAAAAATTTGAACTACTATCTTATAATATCTCATTCATATTTTAAAAATGTACTAAGAAAAGAATAATACTTTTAAAAAACATAAAAATTTTAACAAAGCGAGATTCAAACTCTGCCTCTTGAAAATCGTATAGCTTAGTTGTCGGAGCACTTGGGCAGTTTACAAGAGGCTCAGGTTCGAGTACCGTTCGAGTTACGTTCTAATTTTTATATGTTTACTAAAATACATTTCCCGCAAACGTTGGAGCACAACGCCGCGTTATTGTAGACTATATATAAATATAATTTCTTATCAGCTATATATAAATATAGATTCTATCTCTAACTATATATCTCTATATATAAATATAGATTCTATCACGGACTTAACACGCATTTTATCACGAGAAAAGCGTGAAAATATAATATTATTTACAATTATAGCTTAGCTTCTATTACACATAGAAGCTAAATACACTCACTATGCTTAAGTAATTAAAGGAGTTTGGAGTGGAAATATTACATCATTAGTCACAACATGCTTTAACATGCTGTTAATATTTTAGGCGAAAGCAATGTTTAATGGCGTTGTTTAGATGTTTACGAGAAATACGTTATATCGAGGCAAGCTGTCTCTAAATGCATACCTATATAGATTTGATTATTATTGAAGAAGTGGAGAGATATATATATATATATATATATATATATATATATATATATATATATATATATATATATATATATATATATATATATATATATACATATATATATTATATAATTAAATACTAATTTAAAAACTCTTTTTAAAACAATTTTCATTCTTTCAATTGATATCCATATTAGATGGATTGGGGCAAAAAATTGTAAGCCGCCATTTTGTTATGGCGGCCATTTTGTTATGGCAGCCATTTTGGAATAGCGGCCATATTGGAATAACAATAATATTGATAATTATGTAATTTCATTGTCATCAGAGCAGAAGTCAAATTAACCAAGGGTTACAAGTGGGTGAAACTTAGCTTGCAAAATTTAATTAAAAACATACAACCATCGGGACTGGTAAAACTAACAAAAACCTTCTAAATTATAATTTTGGTCCAAAACGGTTAGTTAAATTAGTAGGTTTACTTAAACTACCTTGAATAGGTACTTTAATTTTTAAAATCTTTATTTTCTTATTTTAACTATGAATAAGTGAAACATGTCACAAATTTATATGACCAAAATTATCAGATTTATCCAAAAATCAAAACCTAGCATCACTTCCAATACAAATAAACCGAAAAAAAAATCTTCTATATCTTTCTGTTCCATTTTCCTTCGATCTACAATAACAAAAAGCTTTTATCTCTCTTCTAAATCTATTAATTATTATTATTTAATACTAACATTAAATTGAGCTGCGTGCAAGAATCACATATCTCATTAATATTAAACAATAGGTGAATGGGTGTCGACTGTCGGCTGTAGCCATCATTAGTGCATGCATTGTACGTATAATGAAAAGTGGCGTGTTCTTAAATATCTTTTGTGTTTGTGATTATTTATTTAGTTATATCATAAGAGTATATGTATGTAATAGTTAACTCAGAAACGTTAATTAATTTTTAATTGACATTAAATTGGTTTATTACATAACGTCAATACTACACGACGGTCGTTTGTGGGTCCCATTTTTATTTCGTTGCTCCAGTAAAAAAGACAAAGCGAAGAGTTTTATCATTAAATATATCTCACCAGGTTCCTTTCGTGTCTCCTGCTATATGCAGGATACAGCGTGAAGCTTTGTAACAGCGTAGAGTATGTATTTATTTCAGCGAAATACTAAGCTAGCATATGAAAAGTGACGAACGTGAACAAGTGTCTGGACACTGGTTACACTCTGACAAAACTGTAAATACAATAAAATTAAAATGACATTAAATCAGCTTCACGCTGTATTCCGCACACAGCAGGGTAGGCAGAGGGAACCTAGTGTTAAGACACTCCGTTCCCCACTTTCCGCCGAATTCTAGAGGCATTGCGTGTTGAGTGGCGGAACTCAAGCGTCCGCGCTTTTGCCTCGACATCAAAGCGAAGAAATGAAAATATAAATAAATATTTAATTTCCTCGAGTGGGGATCGAACCCAAAACCAGTCGATATACAAAAACAATTTGTGCCCCTGCGCCACAACTGGCCTCATATTGAAACACAGTATCAAAATTCCAACAAAAACTACCAACTAATGATACCTACCAACAGATATCACAGATTTTTCAATATAAATATAAAAGGACAGTTCGATAACATAGCCCGTATTGGGGCCGATTTCAATTTCCCGTTTATTTCCTCCCGTTTGTGTTCCAACGTATGTCAGTTTGTCTGTGTTCATTTTTGTTGAACGGATGTTTAGTTATACTTTTGATAACGGAAATGGTTTTGACTATTGATTACTTTATTTAAGTTATTGCTGGTGATTATTTTTAAAAGGGGTACTAAAATAAACGTAGCTATTATACAAAAATATTTACCAACTGAACTGACAGAATGTTAAGACACATGTAGAAGGGGTTCCAGTGTTAAGACACTCCGCCACCCAAATTTTGAGATATTGCATAATGGATTCAACGCCGTATTTTGTCTTGTTACTAGAGCTAAGGAAAAAACTGATAACTGTTATGTTGGAACAAGCTTTTATGTTTCTTAGTCCAATTAGAAAAAAATACATTTGAAATATAAGCTCTCTTTAAAACCGGATATGAACCCACAAACACCACCTTAGTAAATAAATATTAACTCAGGCTGACGCTGACATCGTGAAACAATGGCCAAAATAATAAATTACTTATAAAGATTATTAAACAATAACAGCCTAATGTATAATTCATAGAAATAATTAAAATTAACGACTTCTTGTGTTATAAAAGCTTAGTAAAATATTTTCAATTTTATTTTAAGCGATTGTGATGTAGAGGAATAGGGTCTGTTAATGCCATGGTTGTGAGTTCGATTTTCCTTCGGAGAAATGTTTTACGCTGAATCCATATAGCAAGAGGGAACCTAGTGTTTAGATTCTCTGTTCCTATTGTGAGTGATGGAACTCAACGCCGCACTTTGCTTTGCTTCTAGAAATGAAAATGATTAATTATCCCGGGAAGACTTTTTATATTTGATTGATGTTCTTTTCCCTTCTCTAGTAAGTATAACCCGGTGTTAAACTACGCCTTACAAATTAGTGTACTCCGAATTTGGGCCAAAAGTTTGGAAGGCAACCGAAATTTAGCGGCGTAGTACTCTGAAATATCACACGTCCTTGGATGCTATAGTATGGAAGCACTAAGAGATTTCCAGAAATCCCTTCGTCTGTTTTACCTGTTCCTATACTACTAAGTAAATTTTCCTTTGTTTTCTAAAAATAACATTTTTATATAAAAAAACCTATCTCACTTTATTAATTAAAATATTTAACCCCCTTTATTTGCCTTCAATCCTAAACAATAAACGTTTCATATGTGCGTCGTTAAATATGCGCTCTTAGCATACGCAAACACTATCTGTAAATATGGTGTAATTAGAGAAATTTACTTCAAAGTGTGGAGCCATGAAACGAGGTATGACGCAACGGCACAGCGTATAAAGAGTTGTACTCTTAGAGAAAAGGAAAAGTTCTAGGTTCTCACTTGCATGGGAATTAGTTAAGTTCCTTGCATCGCTCTGATAACAAGACAAGATACCGTGTTGAATACCACCACTCAACGCACCATGTCCCGGAAATTGGAAACTGGTGTGTGGACTCTCTTATCCTCTTCAGATTACAAGTACACATATGTGCACCTTTATTTATTTCGAAAAACAGTTAAATACCGACTTCTAATAGCGTCCCCCAGTATTAAAACGTATTCCTAAAGGTATAGAGTTTCTAAAAAAAACCAAAGATGGCGTTTTTACAAATATCGATCTTTCAAAGTTATCGTTTGAATTTTTCACTTCGAAATTTTTCTCAACTTGCCGCATTCTTTTTGTTTAGAAATCTATTAAAAATTAAATAACGAAGTTTTTAGCGTAAATCTGGTGATTTTCTATTGTCGAATAACTGGATCAACGTGTGAGATGGTAAGTTACAAGATTTTTTTGTTTTTTGTACTAGTATTTGTATGATATTTTTCTGTTACACATATGTGTACCTCGGTATCTTATATTACAATTTTTATATATATGTATGGGTGTTTCCGGCAATGAATGACGATGAAATAGAAAGATTATTGAACGGAAGTGATTTTGATTTCTCTGAGGATGACGACGAGGACGAATATTTGCCTTTAGAATTTCTTCAAAATATTTATTAGCTGGAGGAATCTGACGAAGAGCAAGAAGAGAGGCCGCCTCAACAACATACGGAAGATGTAGTTCAAAGTTCATCAAGGCTGTTTTGGTGTACTAAGGAGATGTTATCCCGAGGTCCAGATATAGCAGATGATATACTACTATCTCAGAGCACCTCTGAAATAAATGTGCTATACTCTTTTTTTTAATAACTGGGGTAAGATTTTTGGGATTTAGTAGCTGAACCAATTTATACTCCGCGCAAAAACGTGATCTTAAATCAGGTAAAAAAAAATCAGTTTTTCTCATGGATTCTATCCTAGACAAATGTCATACATTACCACGCTCAAAACACATCAATCGATGATCGTCAATAGATGAGCAGATGATCCCATTTTCCGGGCCGTGCAAGTACCGACAATACGTGCCATCTAAGCCTACCCCACTTGGCCTCAAAAACTTTGTGCTGGCTGTTCGGGATGGCCTGGTCCTGGCTTTCGAAATTTATGTTGGTAAAGATACTATACCCCAAGCACTTATGCGAAATCTTGGATTGGGTACCGATATAGTACAAACTCTTTGCCGTATAATTAAACATCAAGGGTATTCTGTACGCTGATCGATTTTTCATGAGCTTGAAACTAACTGAGCACTTGAAAAAAAGGTATACCCAGCCCCAGCTATACTGAAAAAGAGAACTATGCTGGACCTTCTGTAAAGAAAAACTGGCCGATCGTCAGACAACCAATACCAGAAGTTATGCTGGACTATGTAGGGCACCTACCCCGTTATATAGGCGCAAAATTTGCGTCTAAATAAAGACATCCGACATGTTCCTCACGGTGCCACACCATGTGCGTAAAATGTAACATGTATCCTATGTATTTTGAAAAATAATTGCTTCGAAAGTTATCACACTAAGAAGAACTTTAGTCCTCATTGAAATCTTAGGTACACATATGTGTAACCATGTTTTTTTTAATTTCCAGTTGAATAAAAAAAATAAAAAAATATATGTGTTTTATTTTAACCCAAATGAACTCAAAAAACTCATAAAATATATAATTACACTTTTTTTTCGAGCCCAGATCTCAAGAGGTTAACTCTAGATTGTACCTGCTTCTGCTACATATTAAAAACATGAAATTAATTTGTCACAACTATGCAAAATACACTACACCTTGCTTGGTTTATGATATAAACATACATCCGTTTCTGTTTACTCAGAGATTCTTGTAAGTCACAAGCAAATTTATTTCATTTATACAAAAAAATATATCATAAATCAAAACATAATAACCAATTTCGTAGCTACAATACGCTCGGTTCATAGCCGTGACGTATCTCGTATATATGTTTGCCTCACAAATTGTCACTATAGAACTGTACCTTAACAAGTGAGTATACACTGCCTTGCAGAATAAGGGAATACGAAATGACTTAAACCGCATGTGCTGATGTTTAATTATTAATATGCTAGCTTGACTGGTTAATCTGTGACTTCTATGATAGAGGCCGTGGGTTCAATCTCATCATTTTTTTAATTAAGTATTTGTTTTGTATTGTTTATTTTGTACTTGTGTTAATAAATATAGTAACAATGTTTTTTTTTCAGCTTCACGCTGTATCTCACACACAGAAGGGTAGACAGATGAAACATAGTGTTAAGACACTCCGGTTTTATAGTCACACTTTATGCCCCTGCGCTATGACTGGCCTCATTTTAGTTTTTTTTTTTTTTTTTTTAAAGTAATTATTGAACATTTTAAAGAAATATGCAAAAATTTATTATATTATCTAATTTATTATATGTCTAGGCCGTAAGTTCTTATGACATCGAAATATGGCGAAATTCTTATAGGCTTGTTTCAATTTATAAATTTAATTATTCATGTATTAAGCTTATTTCCGGAACAGGGGCAAAAAAATAATTATATCATATTATATTGTCTCTGAAAAAAAAATTTTTTTTGACTATTTTATTTATGGTAGTTTTATCTAATATACTCATAAAACTTAGTACGGGAATCGTAGTTAAAGTAATTATTCAAGGTAGATCTAAATTATCAATATCCAGAAAAAAGAAAGGCTTAATTTTAAAATTAAAACTTTTTTAGCTTTACGCTGGATCTCACATATAAAAAGGTAGTGAGAGGGAACCTTGTATTAAGACACTGCGTTCCTCAGGCCCCCACACCAATTTTCGAAACTTCACATTTGTCTTTCCATATTTAGTGGCCAAACGCTGTACTATGTCTTGTTAGCAGAGCGAAAAGAAATTTTACTCGAGTGGGAATTCAACATTTTTTTTTAGTTCAGACGCTGTGCTTCAATTACTGATAAAATTAACACCAATATTACATTATATATCGGATTATTACTCGCTTATGCTTTGCAGCTTCAGTAAATTATATTAATTAACCAAGTTTCAGTAAACTTAGTCATTTCCCGGAAATACTAAATCGAATAGATTTACAGTATGCGGACTTCGTACCAATAACTAATTTTGATTCATTAATGGAATCGTATATTACATGTAATTTAAAAATAAATATAATAATATATCAGAATTTTATTTATTTATATTCTACATATATTTATTCTCTTTGAATCAAATATTTCTTTTATTTCTATACAAAAAAATGTAAAGCCTTTACTGCTTTACCACAGCGTTGATTAAGTTCTCACTCAACACGTCTTAACATTAGATTCCCTTTACCTACCCATCTATATGTATAAGGTATAAAAAACCATAATTATAAAAAAATATCATTTAAAAAAAAATATAAGTGTACACTTAACATGGCCTGCAGTGTAGTAAGCTCGTTACACACAAGGGCTGTGCAAATAGAGGGAGCCGTTTTTCTTCGCATTGACTCAATTGTCTTTGTTTCATCCCTTTGGGCCCCTAAATGATAGTACCCTTTGCAACAAACAAGGTAAATTAGGGTCTAAATTTTTCCCTTATCGCCGTCACTCAGATTGCTGATCCAATTTAGTTTATGGAATGTAACAGATGTTACTTTAAAAGGTAAAATTTTGGCTGACAGATCATTGTGATTTCAAGTGGTGGGAATAACTGAAAAATGCATTTTAATAAATATGCGGAAAGACAAAAGGCCAGTCGTGGCGCAGAGAAATAAAGTGTGGCGCTTCAATACAAAACTCGAAGAAATGAAATATTTATTTTAATTTATATTTTCATTTTTTCAATCTGGTGTCGAGGCAAAACGCGGCGTTAAATTCCGCCACTCAACACGCAATGCTTCCAAAAAAAAATCAGCTTCTAATTATTGTCCTTAAAGACAGCATTGTATTTTAAGAACGCAATAGCAGCGAACATTTAATGTATTTTAAAGATATTTTATTTAACTAGCGTGTGGAACCTAACGCTGTAACTATATCCAAAGGACGTCGTCCGACTGGAAGCAGAAGGTTGTGGGGTCAATTTCGGGGAAATCAATTCTTTTTTTTTACCTTTTCTAGATAAACCGCAGTATTGTAGCAACGTAGTTACATCGTCTAACAATCCATTTTAGTAAATAAGCGAAGTATATGGAAGAATATGTAATATCTCTATATTTTTTTTTTACAAAATAAAAGATGCTTCTAATATTCAAATATTTTTTTAACTACACGCTATATCCCCCTTATAGTATTGTATATATAGGGAACCTGGGAACCTAGTGTGCGAGATAATGAAAACATTAAATATAGCACACGCCTGTGTTACTGCGCCACAACTGGCCACAAACATACATACATTAATCAATTTCACGCTGTATCCCCCACACAGAAGGATAGGCAGAGGGAACCTAGTGTTCAGACACTACATTCCCCACTTTCTGCCAAATTCTCGAGGCATTGCGTGTTGAGTGGCAGAACTCAACGCCGCGCTTAACCTCGACACCAGAGCGAAGATTTCTTCGAATATAAATTTAAGTAAATATTTCATCTCCTCGAGTGGGGATCAAACCCACAACCAGTCGGTTTTACAGTCACAATTCGTGCCGCTGCCCCACGACTGGCCTCAACATACATTACATTTAAATATAACAACAAGAGTATGCGCGGAGACGCTCGTTAGTGTTAGACGCGTTATTGTCGTATTATTTAAACCGGTTTCTGCAAGCGGCTGTGTTTGTAACTGTGTATACTAGTTATCTACGATGTTATTTACCTTTAAGAATATTAATTATTATGGACGTAAATAGTGTTAGTAGTGTTAATGGAATTGAAATTAATATAGAAACAGAAATGATGAGTAGAAATCAATGCTTGGAGGAGGGAGAGGAAGAAGAGAATCATAATGATTTTTCAATTGAAAATGAATATTTACGACCTAGTAAGAGGAATAGAGAAAATGATACTGAAGAGTGGACAACAGTGGAGAGAAGGAGTAAAAGATTGACGCTGACGTCTGAGAGATATATAGGATCAGAGGAGAGCATAGAAGTTTGTATTATGGGCAAAGATCAACTGCCGAAGCAATTTAAACTAGCAAAACTTTTAAAAGCCGAAAATATACAGAACGTAGTACGAGTAAAATATTTAAACTCATACAAAGTTTTGATTTGCTTAGAGAAGGAGGAAAGTGCTAATGAATTATTAAACTCAAGATACTTTAATGACAATGGATATAAGCTATATAAAACTATGGAGACTAATCATACATATGGGGTTATAAAAGATATTGATTTGGATTTAACGGACGAAGAAATTTTAGAAAGTTTATATTGTTCTATAAAGATTATGGGAATTAAACGGCTTATGCGTAGAAATAATTTTAATGGAAAATGGGAGTCAAGTGAGGCTATGAGGATTTGTTTTGAGGGAACGTCATTACCGTCTCAGATTAAGATTTTCGATACAACAGTGAGAGTATCACCATTCATTTTTCCTGTAACACAATGCTCACGCTGTTGGAGATTCGGACATACTGCTAAAATATGTCCATCCAATAAAATAATTTGCCCAAAATGTGGTAATAATCACCAAAACTGTGAAATTTCATCTTTTATATGTAATAATTGCGGGGGAAATCATATGGCAATGGCTAAGAGTTGTCCAGTATATGTAAAAGAGAAGAGAATTCGTGAACTAATGGCGGAATTTAATTGCACTTATAAAAAAGCATTGACTATATATGTTCCTCCTAGTCCTCCCACGATGCCCATGATTACGGAAAAATCGTTTCCCTTAATTAACAATACCAACCATATAGACATTTCGTTAGAAGATGAAGTGGATGTCGGTGCAAGTGAGAAAAGGTCTTCTTTATCGAAGTCATATGCGGAGGTTTCTAAGAAAAGGAGTATGAGCAGCAAAAAAGGAAGACAGGCGAGTAGTAGCACTAAACAAGTTGAGATAGATATAGGACGAGAGCGAGCAGATAGTATAGAAGAACAGAATGTGGAAAATATAGATTTAGTTAGTGATCAGGATAGCAGGGATGATGAGGAAGAAATAATTAGCAAGGGAAAAAAAGATGATAAGACAAAACATAGTACATGGACTGCAATATTTCAGCAGCTAAGGGAAAAAATATTGGATAGCACTTTATCTTGTGAGGAGAAGCTCAATATGTGTATAAGCATATTTTTTAAATCTGTGTTGTCTAATGTATTAGAGATCATTACGAGTTGGCCATGTGTTAAGCTATTTACTCAGCATGGATAGAAACAATAGCAAGACTCATACTGTAAATATCCTCCAATGGAATGCACAGAGCCTTCGTCCTAAACTGACAGAATTTGAATTACTATTAAATCAAGAAAAAATTCATATTGCCATAGTAAGCGAAACTTGGCTTGATCCTAACAGTTACCTGCGAATAAGTGGCTATCAAATTTACCGTTTGGATCGTAGTGATGGCTATGGTGGAGTAGCAGTGATAATTCACTGGTCAATTAAAGCTCAACAGCAGCAGCTTAGAGTAAATAATGCAGGGATAGAATTGTTACATGTTAAATTATTTAACTGCGGAAATGTTGAGAATATTGTATCTGTATATTGTCCTCCTACTGTTAACTCTTCTTTTCAAGATTGGTACGAGATATTTGCAAAATTTCCAAATAAAACTTTAATTGCAGGGGACTTTAATGGTCATCACAGTAGCTGGTCGTGTAAAAATAATACGAGGGGAACTCAAATTTTTGATGCTCTTTTTGAATCTAACTTGATAATTCTTAACGATGGTAGTAACACACGTATTAAAATAGCTAACGGCTTAAGCCAGAAATCTAGTCCGGATGTATCAATGGCATCAGAGGATATTGTAATGAAATTTGACTGGAATATTATAAATGAGAACCTAGGTAGTGACCATTTAATGATTAAAATGAAAATGGAATTGATATTAACACCATTTGCAACTAAATTTAAAAGGAATTTTAAAGAAGCTGATTGGTTAAAATATAAAAAAAATATTGATCTACAATTTCGAAACTTCGTCTTACCACTAGACAATCAAGAAGCGTATGACAGTTTTGTAAATTTTATTAATTTAGCGGCGGACAAGGCTATCCCTGGTACGAAAAATTTTGAATGTCCTCTTGATCCTTCTAAATTTGTACCTAAGTCTTACTGGTCAGTAGGTTTATCACATTTGGTAGGTAAAAGACGCTTAGCTTTAGCAAAATTTAGGAAAAATCCCACGCCGAACAATTTAGAAAGTTTAATGAATAAAGTGGGTGACGCTCAACGGGAAACAAGGCATAGTAAGTTCAAATCATGGGGGAGATTTTGCGACAGTTTTGATTATGAAACATCTTATACAGGTATGTGGTCTCGTATGAAATGGCTAAAGGGATATAGAACCACCAAGTGCGTTGTAAGTCGTAATATTTCCGAGCCTATGCTATGTGGCTTAGCCCCAGATTTTGTTACGACTAGCCCTCCCGTATTTAGTTCCACAAACAAACAGTTGGATATTTTGGTGTCGGTGCAGGAACTGAACAATTGTATAAAGAAATCAGATACTGCCCCGGGAATCGATGGTGTAACTTATTCTATGATAAGCAATCTTTCCGAATCAGGTAAGCGTTCACTTGTCGAATTGTACAATCGGTTTCTTTTAGATAGTTTTGTTCCTGTACAGTGGAGGAATATTAAAATAGTGCCAATACCGAAACCGGGGAGGGATCTGACTTCTTGCAATGGATACAGACCTATTGCACTACTGTCATGTATATGTAAAATTTTCCACACAATTATTGCTCGTAGACTAGAGTGGTTTTTTGAGAAGAATGAGTATTTTGCTAATGAAACCGTAGGATTTAGAAGGTCACGATCGTGTTATGATAATTTGGTTAGATTAATATCTCGTATACAAATTGGCTTTACATTGGGAAACCCTACAGTGGGATGTTTTGTTGACATAGATAACGCTTATAATAATATTGATGTTCCTAGTTTGTTGATTATATTGGATAAATCTGACGTAGGATCATCTTTGTGTAATTATCTGTGGCAATTTCTAAATAATAGAGTGTTGTTTGTAGAAATTGAGGGCAATAAAGAGTTATCGCGTACCACAGGGATGGGCTTGGCACAAGGGGATCCTCTATCCCCTTTGCTGTTTAATGTTGCAACAAATAAAATTTGTAAATATATTAAAAATGTATATATATCTCAGTATGCGGATGATTTCATAATGTATAGTTCGAATAAAAATATTAATATAGCTTATAACAACGTTCAAGTAGCTCTGGAAGCTTTTAGTAATTTAGTCGATGAACTTGGTTTAAAAATATCAATAAATAAGAGTAAGATATGTATATTTTATAGGCGTAAGCCTCGTGATGATTTTGTGGGTACTAATAATTATTCTATACAACATGTTAATTCCATAAAATATTTGGGCATGTGGTTAGACAGCAGTTTAAAATGGGGTAAGCATATAATAGAGTTAAAAGACAAAATTTTAAAATTTTTAAATATATTTAAAATATTAGCTGGAAGTAAATGGGGTGTTCATCCTAAGCATTTGAGATTGTTATATATATCTTTAATTCGTAGTAGATTGGATTATGGGAGTTTTTTTTATGCTAACAGTTCAAAAAGTAATTTAGATAAATTAGATAGAATACAAAATCAATGTATGCGAATTATTGGGGGTTTTATTAAGACTACGCCAATACATGCGATGGAGAGTGAACTGTGTCTTCAACCATTACAGATACGTAGGAAATATTTGGCAGGTAAATTTTGGTTGAAATGTAAATCTTTTTTTAATAATGTATCTTTAAATGTAATAAGAGACCTTAATAGTTCGTGTGATAGTCTATATTGGAGAAAAAAGAAATTGCCTTTGCTCATTTCTATTCATAGATCTTTATGACATTATTCCATTGCCGCACAAAAGAAATTGCCTATGTATTCTTTACTTATTTGGATAAGTTCATTAGATATTATTAAGAATATTTCATCATCCATTGAAGGGGTTTCTGGAAACAAGTTGTCATGGAATAAATCTGAATTATATAATCAATGCATCAAATTTTTAGATATCAAATATGCTTCATTTAATAAATTGTACACTGATGGCTCTAAAAATGAATTTGGAGGAGGGGCAGCAGTTTTTGATCCTCAGAGAAATATAACTTTAAAATTCAAAAGTCATTTAAACATTTCTATAATGCATATTGAATTAATTGCCATTTATCAATCATTACTATATATTTTATCGGACAACAAAAAAAAATATGTTATATTATCTGACTCAAAAAGTGCTCTTGATCATTTGGCTCGGCTTACCTCGTTGAGTCGAGGCTATCCGATAGCCTATGATATATTAGAATGTATATGTAGAATTGAAGCTGAAAGTAAAATTATTATAATTCAGTGGATTCCCTCGCATATTGGAATTACGGGTAATGAGGCAGTCGACAAAGCTGCAAAGGAGGCTATACATGAAGGTGTCCCTTCTGCTTGTGTCCCGGTATATAGTGAAATATTGAGTGAAGTTAAGAAGTTGTGTAGACAAGACTGGCAAGAGTATTTTGATGAACGATCTAGATATAAAGGCATTTGGTATAATACAGTGATAAGCGGCCTTCCTCTTTACCCGTGGTTCTATGCATCCAAAATGAAAAGAGAATACATAGTGTCACTATTTAGGCTTCGTACAGGACATATTTTATGTAATAAATTTTAATTCTTAATGGGTGTTTCTAACACAGAACAGTGTGCTCTTTGTAACAAGATTGATGACGTATACCATTTACTGATGGAGTGTGTGCGGGGTGAACTGTTAAGGCCACATGGGCTTAGATCTTATAACGTAGGGGCTTGTAACAGTGTATTGGCAGACCCTCTTTCTACTGATGCATTACAGTTAGCTAAAATTAATAGATAACATTTTCTGTTTGATTTTAGATTGTAAGTCAATGTGTATAATGTTTTTACGGGAGTGGCATAGTCAATATGTGACTAAACTCCCAGGAATAAAAATTTAAGATTAAAAAAAAAAAAAAAAAAAATATATAACAATCGCACAAGATTTTAACAGTGCCGTCGGCATCTGACGTAGAGAACAAAGTTCTATCACCGTCTACAATCTTTGTAAGTAAACACTAGAGCTATATACAAATACAATAGGCGAGAGTTCCTGAGTTATTTGTTCTTTACTTAATACAAACTTCTCAATTGTTTGTTAATGTTGGATTCTAATTTTGATATATATTTGGTGTTTTTTTTTTTCATTTTTTAATTTTAATGTTGGATACACGTCATTTCAAGTAATTTGGATTATTGTAAGCCTAAATTATGTTCGGTGCGTCTGTAGTCAACGGTTGCGGGTTCGATTTCCGGTCGGTGGTAAAAAATATTTAATATTACGTATATAATATCAAACCTGTAATAATGATTATAAAAATAAAATAAATTGTAAATGTTAGTATTAAATTGTTTCTACGTATTTAACAAACCTAGATTTCATCAATAGCTGATACTCTAGTCTAATCTAGTCTTAGCTATCTAAAAACGAAATCTTAAATACGTATTTGACACACTTTCAATTTTGTATCGCCCGCTTCTGCATTTTACATTTTTAATATTTTCATTTATTCCTTATGCAATTTTAAGCCTCACGCTGTATCCTACCTATAGGTGAATCGGCAGAGGGGACCTGGGAACCTAGTGATAAGACACTCCAATCTCCCCTAATTACACTTCCATTTCCCACTTTCCGCCGGATTATTGAGGCATTGCGTGTTAAATGGCGAAATTCAACGTTGCACTCCGCCTCGTTCATAATCGAGTGGGAATCGAACCCACAACCTGTAGCATTTATCTTCATTAATAAAGAATATTTCAATATTTATTTTGTTTACTAGGTACTAGTAAATGTGTAAAGAAATACCTTTAATCAACATGTAAATTTAAAGTTTCTTAACCAATTTAAGCTTTTCATCTACAACTTTGCGAGTTTCTTCTAGTGACTGCTAAAGTTGGTAACTTTGATTGCGTTTCGTGAGCAGGTGTGACTGGATCTAGAACTTAAGAACGTTATTAAGATAGATTTATGTAGATTTATTTGATCTTTATTGAAGTCAAAGGTAGGAGGTATTTAAAATAAAAAAAAAATCCCGCACACAGCGGGGTAGGCAGGAACCTAGTGTTAGGACATTCCAATTTTGGGTGGCTGAACTCAACGATGCGCTTTACCTCGACATCAGAATATAAATTTTAATAAACTAGTATTTCATTTCGTCAAGGGAATCGAAGCCACAACCAGCCACGCTTACAGTCACACCCCTGTGTCCCTGTGCTACGACTGGCCTCGTTGGGGTGATTTAGGTATTACAACTTGACTCAAATAATTTATTGAGTCGTATTTACCTTATAATTACAACTCTATGTAGATTACAGTTTCAATGTGGTCTTAATAACGTGCGTTATATGTATATGATATATATAAATTACATTTCAGGTACACCTCTACCGTGCTGTGACACACTCATCCTGTAAGTATTACACTATATCTTTTTTATATCGCATAATAATTGTTTGTTTCCTTACCTGAACTTGATTGCTAACTGACAAAGTCAGTTCAAAGTGACAAAGTCATCAGCTGCTAACTGACAAAGGGAATTTTAGTTATAAATCACTCCATTCTCCACCACCAAAATCTACGGCATCACATTAAAAAAAAAACAATTATCAGTTCAGCTCAGCATCATCAGCTCAGTAGCATAGCGTCTTTTAACGTGGCTTCGATTCCTACAGGAGGAAATAAATTCGTTTTATTTCCTGGATCTAGTAACAAAATGGAATGCGGCGTTGAGTTACACTTATCTACACGCAATGTGTCGAAACTACGGCGGAAATCGTTGTTTGTTTTACACTAAGTTCCCTCTACCTACTGTTGACGCTGTTATATTACGTATAATTTGTATACTTAAAGTATACCGTAGCTATATTATTTTAGCACATCAAAGAATTCCTTTGTATTTTGACATTGGCTAAAGTATTTAAATTAAATTTCTTCGTAAAGTAAAATATGTAATTAATCTCGTAGCACTTTTATTGGAAAATTCTTATTGATACTCAAAATTAAGGAGGCCAGTCGTGGCGCAGGGTCACAAGCGTGTGACTATTAACGGGACAGGTTGTGGGTTCGATACGATTTCGAAAAATAAAATATTTACTATATTATTTTTTTCATTTCGTACTTAGGCAAAGTGCGGCGTTAAGTTCCGCTATTTAACATGCAAGGCCTTTAAAATTCGGCGGAAAATGGCGAACGGAGTGTCTTAGCACAATACGGTTCCCTCCGCCTACTCTGTTATGTAAAATAATCACAATAAAATCTGGTTAAAATATCAATACATGACCAACTCAGCTATCCTATCTGACACATGTGTCACTAACACGAAACATACGAGATAACTCATATAGCTGAGTGTATATAGCTTTCGGATCTAGTAATTTGAATGTATGGAACGCTCTTTGAAATAAATTTTGGCTATTTTCAACCGATTTCAAAAAAGGAGGATATCGGTTTGATATATGCGATTGGATAGTTTCAGTTACTAATAATAAACCATATATATATATCAAATACTTTTGAACTGATTTTGAGAAAATTTGAATGTTTTCTTAGTTAAAATAACATTCAAGATAATAATACACTACTAAATGACTCAGTTAACAATACACCAGTAACTAACTCAGTTAATATTCACCACTAACTAACTCAGTTAACCTGCCGACGTCTAACATACTCGTACATGTGACTAGCAGATGTCAAAAAGGTCACATACTCTGCCAAAGGCTGAGAGAATGAAGCTTTCGTACATATTAGTTTGTATTGTATTTTGCTGTCTAAAGAAATATAATTAAAATAACTATATTATAATGTGATTGGATCGTGGCGTACAGGCGCAGTGGTCTCTGGCTATGACACGTAAAGGTTGTGGATTCATGGTTGGAATTAGTTAGGTATATTCTTTTCTTACATTAATTATTTACTCTGGTAAGAAAAATGAACAATAGAATCCCAAGAAAAACAGACTTAACTTCTCTCTCTTCCCTTCTCTCTTAACAGTAGATTACAACGCTTCATCACTCATATAGCAGTGAAGCAAAAGGAACCTAGTGTTAAGACATTTCGTTCCCCGTTGTTCCTCCCAAATTACAAGACACTACGTTTGTAGTGGTGTAACGTAACGCCGCGCTTTATCTTTTTCAACACATAAATAACATAATATAGATGTTATTAAATTCTTAATAATCAAAAGCACATGCTATCAAAACAAGAGACAATAACATTTACTTATACCAAGCAAAAAGGCGCATCTCGTATCAAGTTTATTCCCATACATACATACATCCATACATAAAAAGTAACAATAGTCCCACAGGTTCGTAACCTACGAAGCACTTTACCAGATTGCGATTCTGACCTGACGTGAAACGGATAGTGTATTAATGGAAGTGACTTTTGATACACAAGAAAATCCAGTTTAATAGAAAATCTTTTAATTATTGAATATTTTAATAGGAAATAAATAATTATGATGACAAAATTGCGGGTTCGATTCTCTTTTGAGAGATGACAAAAAGATTGATTTAGCAAATTTAAAAATGTGTATCTTTACGACAAGGGATAAACGTAGATAAGCGTGACGTATATTATACTAATAATAAACATTATAGACTTATTTTTAAAGAAATGAGGCCGTTATGGCGCAGTCGGAACCACCTCAACGAAATGAATTACTTCCGCCTCCTCAGTTCAGTTACGTACGTAGATTATGAGACAATACCTTACTTACATAAAACAAAAACATAAAATCAGCCCCATAAATAGCAATAAAACGCTGTAAAATGTAAAACTGCGGCTTCACTCCAAACCTATTATTGTCGCATCGACTATAAAATGTTATTTAATTCGCAAGTGTATACATTACGCGACCGCACACCGTTTATAACAAGGCGGCATATGCTGTAGCTTTGGACCATACATACATATATTATGCTTTATATGTATGGGCCATACATTGGTACATACATTGGTTTGAATTTAACCTTATTTAATATAATTGGTAATTTCGTTTTAATATAACGAATCATTAAATTTTATATGAAATTCGTTGTGATATGTGTGTTTTAAATGTGTTTTTATAGGATGATTTTTCGATTACATCAAAAATATAGAGGGAGAAATGGAAAATATTTGCTTGAATGGTTGTGAGTTCGATTTCCGTTTGGGGTAATATTTGCTTACCTCAACTGAGTAGGCGTAATAATGAAATAATTCTGTCACATAGAGCAAGTGACTCGAAATAAACATTCAAAATTACAGGATTAAACTCAATAACATTGTATCTAAAGAGTACTTAAAGGTAACCTTCATACATATATTTATGTAATTCCTTCTACCTGAAACATCCAAATCTATTCATGTGTTTATTAATATTTCGAATTCAACACTAAAATATTTATCTGTAGGCCTATACGTATGTCAATTATACTTTTTTTTTAGTTTCAGGCTGTATTCCGAATATAGCAGGGTAGGTAGTGAGGACCTAGTGATAAGACACTCCGTCTCCAACTTTTCCGCTCAGTTTTCGAGACATTGTGTGTTCAGTGGTGGAACTCAACGTCGCGCTTTGTCTTGTCACTCGAGCGAAAGTGAAAATATTCGTTTCCCAGAGTGGTAATTGAATCCTCAATCATTGCCTTTACAATAGACGGGGTCCCGCTGCTCCATGGTAGCCTTAGTCATGGAGCAGAAAAATATTATTTATATTTTTTTCTATTATAATAAAATTATAGCAAAGACTTATGCATAGACATAAATACAAAAAAAACCTGATATTTAATTATCTAGTTACATATTGATATCTAACTTTCTGTTCTCTTTCTGAGCTAAAATAATTTTTGTAAATTTTTTAAAACAAAAAAGAAAATATACAAAATAATATAATATACATACAATACAATAAAAAAATGCAAATTTCATATATTTCTAGACACATCCAGCATATAATTTTGTCGTAACGCCTCGTTTCGTATTTACGGCAGGTGTTCTCTAGACCTTAAGTAGGTCTTAAAAAATTCACAAGTAAGAGTGCCTTTAAATTTTCTTAAGAGCTGAAGACAATTACTAATAATTATGTATATTCACCGAATTTTTAGTTCTTCGCGGCAACATGTCGAGCAGGGGGAACCTAGTGTTAAGGCACTCCGTACCCTATTTTCGCCTTATTTTCAAGACATTGTAAGGTAAGTGGTCGTCTTAAGACATTGTAAGGTATGGGGCAAAAATCTATGCCACACCTTGTGTGCAGTAGTGATGAACCCACTACTTAAATACTCTCCTGTGGAGCCACGGCCTCTAATATTTGTGGTTTAATATTACGCAATATTAAAGAAGTATATAATATAGGACAAAAATGAATGACCCTTATCGAAGATTTTTTTTTAATTTTTACTTATCATTTAAAATATACCATGGTTTCTTTACACAACAGGGTAAGCAGAGGGAACTTACTGTACCCCACTCCGTACCCCACTTTCCGCCGAGTTCTCGAGGCATTACGTGTTGAGTGGCGGAACTATACGCCGCGCTTTGCCTAGACACGTAAAACGTTTTTCATACGTAAAATCTATTATTTCCTTTCACTGTACTCCAACGCCAGTTACCAATTTCTTCTAATATTATTTTTTTCTCAGTGCAAATCGAACCCACCACCACTTCAATTTTTTCACACATATCCATAACTTTATTATCATTATTTCACAGATTTCTTTGTAAGAAACATCAAAAAACATTGTTTTAGCCAACTCCACTATACATAACACAATCTCAGCTATCTTAACAGGCACTAGCCAAGCTAGGCCTTCTAAAATATTCACTTCAATCGTCTAGAACTCAGGCTTTGTAGTGTACGATGTACGTACTCATATAACGCAATATTCTACATGTTTGTATGGGGAGGTCACAATGTATGGTTGTCACAATGTATGGTATGGTATGGTTGCTTCTAGAAATTATTATTTTCTAGAAAGAATACCTAAACTAAATATTAAATTTTTATAATAGATTTGGATGAACCCATTAATTTCGGTTGTTAATGACAAAATATTTTTCTGCTTTGTGAATTTCTAGCTTAGCTCTTAGTTATTATTTCTATTTTTACTTTTACACGCGGACGAAACCGCAGGTCGTATCTAGACCTTACATATATATGGATGTGAAAGTATACAAAGACATATATTATTCCACAATTTTTCCACGCTTTAAAGGCTGTTACATATAAAAATAGTGGTAGTAATACAAATTTTGTTAAAAATTTAAAATCGAATCTACACCAACGCGCGTGCGAGTCTGGCCGTGCACTTTCCAATTTCGTTAGAATGGGAACCAAAAACGAACATAAGACGTATTTCTTTTTATTTTAAGCATTTGTTTTTTTTTATATTGGCGCATATCTTACATTTATCGACAGAGAAAATCTAGTTCTACAATCCCCTTTCTCCACGTTCTCATACACATAAGAGACATTATGTATAGAGAGGCACTTAAAATAATTTGAAAACAAAGAAAATTGGACCCACCACCAACACGTGTGTCATTAAAAATAGTATAAACAATATTTTTTATTCGACATTGCACCTGTAACTTCCCAAAAACTCTGTACTGTCTGTTCAATTATTAAACTTTGATATCCAGTTATTTGCATGCAAAAATTGCACTCTAACATTTTTTTAAATATTTTAAACAAAACATCGTAGTATTTATTTAAAAATGAAATTCATTCCGCTTTGTGTGGGTTGATTTTGTTTTAAAAATATCTCCACTGTCTGATGTATTTGAAAGTGTTTGAAAATGTATATTTTAAATGTTGTTTTTGCTTTGAAAAATATTTTTGTTACAATTTGGTAGAATAAATGTGACGGTGAGTTCCGACACTCAATACGCAACTTCGTGAAAATCGGCTGAAATGGGGGACGGAATATCTCGACACTGGGTTCTATCTAGACTACCTAGATTTAAAATTTCAAATATTTCTGTTTAACTGTGTCAAAAATCTAATAAAGTACCTGTAATTAGCCTAAATTTATGATTTAGAATAAAATCCAAAAAAAAAAAGATTATATTTAAAATCTTAAATTTCCGGGTGAAACCAAGTAAATGATAGATTTGTTATAAAAATACCTTGAGAAACATAATTAATCAAAAAAATTTCAATTTATTATCAAAAAAGTTTCAATTAATTTTTATAGTTTGTCAAAAGACCTGTCTGTCAGTATAGAATAACTAACAGCAATTCGTTTCTAGAACGTAATCCAAATCCAAAGAATTATTTCGAATTTAGTTAGGTAGAGAGACGAGCTCGGACAGTGGAAGTAAACGATCGAGACTCTGCTCCAAGTCATCTCAGTGAAGCACAATGTGCTCGGCATCAGCCTAGTGCTATCACTACAGCGAGGCTAAGCGCAGCGTTGAGTTCTGCCACTCAACACGTAATGTCTCCAGAATTCGGCAGAAAGTGGGGAACGGAGTGTCTTAACACTAGCTTCCCTCTGCCTACCCTGCTGCGTGCGGGATACAGCGTGAAGCTGATTTGATTTGTACATTGTTTCAACGTCCATCTTCGACAAGTGTAAGAACTCCACTGAACCTTGGCGGCCGCAGCAAAGCGCGTTCAACGTCTGACAAGTGCGTGTCATGTGAACAGTATACAAATATTTATCATGTGAACTTGCTCTAACTATCCTGGCCTAGAATATTACGAAAGAAGAAAGATTCCACATTATATATAGATATAATGTGGAATCTTTCTTCTTTAGAGCTCACACTTCGTGCCGCTGCGCCACGACTGGCCTCAGAAACAATTTACGTCGATTTTATTTAGACGGCAGAAACAACGCGACAGAAAACGGAGATATTGGGTTCACCCAATTTTGTCACACAAACTGATTGAAAGCCAGTACATAATTTACTAGTAAAAATTAAATTATGTAAAGCCCTTTAGTCTTTTTAAGTTCCTGTCGAAATAATCGCTAATCGCTAATTGTCATTTCTGTATTGCTATACAGAAATGACGTTCAAAACGCGCTTTACTAAGCGTATTGTATGGCCTAAATCAAATGTTTGTAGTTGTAAATGCGCGTTATCAAAACGCGCTTTGAACGCTAGTCATCTGAACGGGCTCTTATATTTGCTTTGTTTTGTTTGCTATAGTTATATAAAAAAATTAAATTCTTCCACTTATCCTCAAGTTCTGGTGTAGATTTTAAAAAAATCTAAAAAGCGGCGAAACTCAACGCCGTATACAATGCGAGAGACATTGTCTCGTCTCTGAATAATTAAAAAAAAAATCTGCTTCACGCTGTATCCCGTACACAGCAGGGTAGGCAGAGGGAACCTAGTGTCAAGACACTCCGTTCCCCACTTTCTGCCGAATTCTGTCTGAATAATTAAATAACTTGTATATTTTTTCTTTAACTTGAAACGCTATATTGAATTCCACTTTAAATTAAATTAATTTGTACCGTCCTTATCGACGCAATCCTGTCGTGATATTGCTTTTTGATCTACTTAGGGACTTTTAATTTAATTTTGTAATGTACGGAAATCCTACTTACAAAACCTATTTTAATAAGAAATAAAAAAACGGTAAAAAAATCGATGTAGCGCTCAAAGTAGTTAGCTAGGTAGTTAACAATTAATAGTAGTAGAAGTCTAATTTTATAAAAAAAACAACAATTAGGTACCTCACGCGGAAATCGAACCTAATACATCTAAATTAAAAAAAACACATATATATAACAAGTCACAGAGTCGAAAGATACAAAAATACTAATGGATTTTCAATACATGTTTTCAAATATACGATATTTGTTCGCACCTTTATTCTGTATCATCGCAGTATAAAACGATATCTGATTTCTCACATTACCTTTTGTGTCATTATTTGTCGATTATATTAATAAATATATTATTTTAGCTTCACGCGCACATAACAAGGTAGGGAACCTAGTGTTCCCAAGCGAGCAATATGAAACGAGCAAAGTGATATGATACATCCCACCGTTTTCGATATTCCTCCTAACTAATACAAATTACGCTAAGCGACGTAACCCACCGCCGTACTTTGTCTAAACAAACTGAGGTTACGCAAAATATTTGAACTTAAATAAACATGTCAAAAGAACTACAACCGGCTAGAAAGCCAGTTCTACACAGAAGAGCCAGCAACAAATGTTAAAAAGTTTTATACATTTCCTAGCAAAAATCGAACCCCAAACCATCGTTCTATACTGTTCCACTGCGCCATCTTGTCGTATCATTAGTTCACAAATATTACACCATTTGCTCGTTTCTTCAATATACCTGCTCGTACCTACTGTAGCAACATTCCGTTAGCTATTACATTATATCAGTTGGATTTATTATCACGCGATGCTATATTTTCGCCTCCATTTTGCTTATTTTGTATAATTTTGCTTTTCGTTATTTGAGCATTTAAGTCTTAAAAAAAAATTGGATATCTCCTATAAAACGTTTCTTTGTAATGTAATACACGAATAAATTAGTTCCTACTTGGAGGAATTATATATTTAATATTATTTATAATATTTTATATATGTATAAAGCAAAGCAAAGGCAAAGCGCGGCGTTGAGTTCCGCCACTCAGCACGCAATACCTCCATAATTCGGCGGAAAGTGGGGAACGGAGTGTCTTAACACTAGGTTCCCTCAAAAAATTTAAATCGAGGCATTAATTGAATGATTTTAAACATGATATTTGTATGAAACACATACGTATCCCATACATTTATATTAGTAATCATTAGATATACACATCGAGACGACAACGAATACTCGTACATTTTAATTTTCAGCTTCAACGAACTGTATAATGTTATTTATATAGTATGAGGCTCCTATAAATAAATTACATTTCATTAATACCACTAGAATTGATTTTATACAACTATGCGGTATATTATTTAACAGTGTCTGATTGTAAATCTGACGGTTGGAGGTTCGACTCCTAGCCGCGGAAATGAATTATTTTCATTTCCTCGCTCTGGTATCAAGATAAAGCGCGGCGTTCAGTTAAGCCATACAATATGCAACGACTCATAAATTGGGTGGAAATTGGGGAACGGAGTGACTTTACATTAAATTGTTTTTGTGTACTCTGCTATATATACAGGATACAGCGTGAAGCTTTTTTTCTTATTTGTGATTTCACTCGAACAATCAAATGTTAATAACTGAGGCTCGTACATAAATAAAATTTATATCTGAGATCGATCTTGAGATGCCGATTTCATTTTTAAATGAAAACAGTATGAATACAGTTTATAAATGAAAACTGCGTCTCAAGTTTTATCTCTCTAAGAATTGGTGTATACCACTTTACTCTTAATAAGGGCCCAACTAAATCCATTAACGCGACTTAATATAAGTGAATTATGTACAACATTTTTTTTTAAATTAGAACCAGTACCTGAGATTAGCGCGGTCAACCAAATAAACTCTTCAGCTTTACAATTTTATTATACATGATAACCTTTTTCGTATCAAGTCAAAATTCAATAAAATACAATATATCTACATTATTTACACTATATAGAGTATAGATTAAAAGGAACAGGAGGCACAAATTGGTTTCCAATACAATATTATTTGAGTAAGGCATCAATTTAAAAATGGGTCGTATGTTGACCTGAAAATTTTATTTCTGCATCAAAAATATTGAAATAGAGGCAGAATAGAATTTTTAAACACAGTAACACCGGTGCCGTGGAAAAATAATTTAATTTTGTGAGATTTTTTTTTAATTTGTTAAATATATAAATGTATTGGAGCACAAGCGTGCGACTGTAAACGCGACAGGTTATGTTTTCGATTCCCACTTGGCGAAATTAAATATTTAATATTTTCGTTTACTCGCCCTGGGAACGTTACGTGCTGTGTTAATTCCCACCACTCAACACCTGTGATATCTCAAAAATCGAAGAGAAAATGGAGAGCAGCGTGTCTTAACACTAGGTTCCTCCGCTTACCCTGCTGTAAATGGGAAACTAAAAAAATGTTTCTTTTTGTTTCCCACTTGAAACATTGAACTGGCAACATCTATATCAACTAGAACAACGATGGCAAAATAAAGCTATTTCCATATAACGAATGCTACACAAACAATTCATCAATAGCGATTTGTTAAAATATTCATTTTATTATAACAATGTGCAAAATTCAGTTATAAATTTAGGGCCGAAAAGCCGTAATATTGTGGTCGTCGTTTATGTACGTATATTTTTACTTTTGTTTTATTAACCACTAGCGGACCCGCGCGGCTTCGCCCGCTAGAACTATGCAAATATTTATTAAATATACTTATGAGTAATTGAAATGAACAAACAAAATAAGTAAAGGAAATTATTGATTTTTAAAATAATAGCCCCCCAATTTAAAATTTACAAAAAATAATAAGTAAACGTAACCAAAAAAAAATTATAAAAAAAACAAATCCTAACCAGCTATATTATCAATATTATCAACGTAAAATACGTATTTAAAAGTATTAAAATTAAAAGTAACTCGAAATATAATACTAAAACAAAACTTAACCAAACCAAATAAATAAATAAAGAAAATCTAACTAATTTACTACTCGAATAAGCGAAGAGAACTAAAGAAAAATATGTATCTCTATCTCTATATCTTATAAAATAAGAACGATTTTTTGCTCTGTCTGGCCTTTCTACGTTATCTTCTTCTAAACCACCCAACGGATTTTGATGCGGTTTTCACCATTATGTAGAGTATTTCTCAGGGAAGGATTATATATGGTTTATTATATGTATATTTTATTGTAATTTGACGTAAATATGATAAATGTGTATAAAGTCCTACCCGTTCAGACACTTTCACGCATGCGCTGCTTTAATGGTAAGTCCTACATGAAAACAATGTACTAGAGTAATATTCCTCTTAAAAAGATCTACAAAAAAGTCAGCGACAGCATATTCGTATCTTCTAAGGATAACATACAGTGAACATATTTCTGTCTAAAAATAGTAATTTGAATATATTTTTTATTTTGAGGGATGTTTGTCCATAATGGTATCAATCCTTATCCTTTTAAATACTTTATTAATTTTCTACGTTAAACGAAGATAAAATTTGCTCTTTACACTAATTTGAAATTACGAATAGTTTTAGAGAAAAACGCATTTAATTGTTGACACATCACGCCGGCTATAAACCGCAGTTTTGGCGCAAGTTTTATTTATTACCTTACTCTCAGCATATAAATAAGTATATTAGTTACGTTGGCCATTTAATGTAGATCAAAACTGTCTTTTACTGTTTTTCATTTTAATAAGTACTTTAGAAGTTGTTACAATATCAAAAAATCCTTGCTTTGAAACGGCTCGCCACACGCCATGCGTCCCCCCGCGCCCCGCGACGTTTTGCTTATAGAAGCGCGTCCGCCGCGCCCTCTGCCCGCCTGCCTCTGTAGAAAAGTAGATGTAGATGCGATTGTACGTATTGGACAATTGGAGTTTAATATATTTAGTTTCGTCTATTTTGATTAATAGAATAGTAGGTAGTCTTTTGTTCATAATTTCTTCCGTATAAGTATTTTAGTTTAAGAGAACAGTATGTATGTAGGCTTTTGTTTATCATTTCTTGCGTTTAAGTATCCTGTTGTTTATTTTAGATAGTAATTTAAATATATTTACTTATTGAGAGGGATGTGTGTCAATAATGATATTAATCCTTACCCTTTTAAATAAGTTATTAATTTTCTACGTTAAACAAAGATAAATTTTGCTTTTTACAATATTTCGAAATTCCAAATAGTTTTAGAGAAAAGCTATATCGACTCATGTTATCTCTTACTCTCAGTGTATATATAAGTATATTAGTTATCTTGGCCATTTAATGTAGATCAAATTGTTGATTAGTAGCACAGATTTGAAATTACGATACTAAAAAAATCTTGCTGTGTAACGGCTCGCCGACCTCCACGCTTCCCCCCGCGCCCTCGACATTTTGCTTATGAAAATGGATCCGCCGCACCCTCCTAGCTTCCCCCGGGCATGGAAGGAGGGCCTGCTCATCATGTTGCCCAAGGCTGGGAAGAGCCCATAGCAGCCTGAGGGGTACCGATCTATAACCCTCCTTTGCGCGGTCTCCAAGCTGTCCGAGAAGTTATTCCTCTCACTTCTCCAGGCGCACATCCACCCATGAAGCGAGCAGTTTGGCGAGCGGGTATACTACTCTGGTTACACTACGCCGTAACAGCGATCAACCGAAAGGAGAGAGCAATAGCAGTCTTCCTCGACGTAGTACGCGTATTCGACCACGTCTGGCACCCAGACCTACTTCATTAAGTGCTCAGAGCCGGCACCCTCCAGCACGTCGCGCATGTCTTTGCCTCCCTGCCTCAGTAACAGGACATTTTTCCTTGAGAGTTAAGAGTTCGAGGTATAGCAGCGACTCGATCGTTGCCGTTGTTCCCCAGGGCAGCATTTTGTCACCTGCTCTTTACGCACTATACACTGATGACATCACATCGCCCTAGCGAGTATCACTCAAAGAGAAATCCTGCAGGTGGTCCAGAACCTCATCCTCCGTCGAGTGACGCAGGCGCCATACTACGTGAGAAACACCTCGCATCACCGCAACCTAAAAATAGAAAGCCTGGAGGTACACATTGGTCGTCTCGCGTCCAACGCATTCCGCTGCGCCAATGTATCGGGTCACCTGCACCTAAGGAGCAGCACTCCGTGGCATATCCGGCCGCCCGAGGTCAGACGTCAGATGACTTCTGAGGGACTTTCTATCCTCCTCCAAATGCGACTCATGAGCCTTGCATTGATCCTTGGTCGTTTAAGCTGGGCCTCCCTCAGGAAACCGAGGGTCTCACCTGACTGAGTTGACCGCCTAGATGGCATTTGATAATCTTTCCAATCCCGTTCTGCACGCCTCTCTCTGTGTCTGCTCTAGAGCAGGTTATCGCTTGAGACCACGGCCATGGAACCAACGCCCAAATGTCGTTCGGAGCTACTACGGAGATGGACGAGAGAATGCTTCAATTCTGCGCCTGGCTCTATAGCAAAGTAAATTTAGAAGCGATTGCACGTATTTTGGAGTTATCCAATAATTATAATGTATTTCGTCGCAGCATTGTTGGTTACATCTTTCGTTTAAGTATTTTTGGGTAAGAGAATAGTAGGTAGTCTGTTGTTTATAATTTCTTTCGTTTAAGTTTTCTGTTGTTTGTGTTATTTGTTCAGGTGTGTGTTTTTTTAAACAATTGGAACATCCTTATTGGAGCTACGAAAATGTGGGTTGCATTAAGGTTTCAATAATTTTCACATTAGTAATCTTAAGCGCTTTGCAAACATAGGTACATTATATGAATAATTCAGTAGTTAAAGCGGGCGAAGCCGCGAGCGGGTCGCTAGTTAATAATAAATGGCAGATAACCATATCAAAATTAAAAGGAGATTGAACATGTATGAAACGGGTAGCATAGGTCATTTTGAATCAGTGATATCTTCTTAAGTATTTATTTAAATGATGAAATTATAGTTTACTGTACAGTAGACTATAATTTTAATCTAGATGAAATGCTAAAGTTGACCACTATATTTATATAGTATATTGTTAAGGATGAATAAAAAAATGTAGAAAATACATTAACAATAACAACCGCAATTTAAATTTAAATTGTATATGTTAATATGGTTATTGTGGCTCAACCTTCAGAGATAAACATATCGCATACTTTTTTACAGATTTATTAGAGAACAATATTTTGTAGAACAAATTTTTGATTTGTATCAAAAGTTGAATCAACGCAAGCTATTCAAGCATTCAGAAAGATGTTTTCTTAAAACAACGAAATTCCTTGTTGCTTAGCGACGGTTGTAATTAATATGTCAAACAAAAAAATGCATACCAAATAGAAAAGTATTTTAATCATATATATCGAGAATATTACAAATTTGAGGGGGAAAAATAGCCTATCTTCATCCCGAGATTCTCAAGTACATCTAAATAATATTTTATCACAATCAAATCAGCGGTTTGGCCGTGATTGTGTCACAGACGGACAGACAGACAGAGTAACTTTAGAATTTATAATATAAGTATGGATTTCTGAGGTGAGGTATTAATAATTATTTTCTGCTGAGTTGGTTACCGGGAAAAGTAACGTCACTGCTACAAACATGGTTTGTAGCTTAGCTTATAACAAAATTGAACAAGAGTCACTGATATAACTCGAACCATCCAAAACTTAATAAAATATATACGCTAAATTTAATTTAAATATATCCAGCCGTTTATGAGAGAAAAGGTGATAAACACACATGCTCAATAATGCATTCAATAATTATACTTACTATAGTATTACTTACTACACAAGCGTATGACTGTAAACACGAATAAAGGCATAGCGCGGCATTGAGATCAACACGCAATGTTTCCAGTCGTAACCCTGGGTTCCCAGGTTCCCTATACCTACCCTCCTGTGTGCGGGAGGGTGAAGCTAAAAAAATAGTATTACTTAGCACATACCAAATTGGATCATCATTCTTCGGCAAATATCAGCAAAATTCAATTTTCCTACTGCGATCAGTGATCCAAATGGCAGTTGACAGATGACTTGGTCCGTCCTGATGAATGTCTGAACGACGAACGACATTCATCTATCGACTTGATGTTGTTCACCTACTTTTATTGAATCAAAGGGTTAAAGGGAAAATTGTAAGGTTTCGTTATTTTTAGAAACCGTTGCGATGCAGGGGAACAAGCGTGCGTGCTGTAAACAATACAGTTGTGGGTTCGATTCCTATTCGAGGAATGAAACTTTTAATGTATTCATTACCTCGTTCTGGTAACGAGGCGCGGCGTTGAGTTCTGCCAGTCCACACACAATGCCTCGAGAATTCGGCAACAGAAGTGAAATAAGTGCCTTAACACTATATTCCCAGGTTCCCTCTGTCTACCCTGCTGTGTTCGGGATACAAAGTCTTGAATCTTGAATCTTGGGGTACATTTAGACCAGAACATGTCATGGTCCGTACATGTAAACAATATAAGCCGGAAAATATTTCATGCGATAGGCTCTCTTCGACGTCTACGATCTATGTTGCCTATTCCAACCAAAATTATGTTAGCAAATACTCTATTACTCCCAATTCTCGATTATGCCGATGCAAGCTATCCCAACTTAACCGAGGACTATCTAAATAAACTTGAACGACTTCAAAATCTTGCTATTCGGTTCATATTTAATTTGCGTAAGTATGACCATGTATCTGAATTTCGTTCTAAGCTCAAGTGGCTTCCTATACGCAGTCGCCGGAATCTACATACACTTTCTCTTCTGTACTGTGTGTTACACAACGAAAAATCTCCTCCTTATTTAAAGGAGATGTTCGAATTTCTAGGAGCACACACAAATAAACTCAGATCCTCCGAGAACCTTGCTCTTAGAATTCCGAGACATTCCTCTAGATTTTATGAGCACTCTTTTGCTGTGAGAGCAACTAAGTTGTGGAATGATCTACCTCTAAATATTAGACGTTCAATATCTTTAAGCATATTTAAAAAATCTGTTAAAAATCATTATTTGATGGATGATTCACCTTGAAATGACATCAATATGCACAACTCACTATTATAAATAGTATTATTATATATATTAGTATATTATAGTAGTATATATTTATCAAATATATATGTATTATGTTTATGTATTAGGATTTATTATAATATGTAAGTTTATTTACACCACCCACTCTATTTTATCACAAATTTCCTAACCCAAAGGTTGTCTGGTAGAAATCGCTGATTAGCGATAAGACCGCCGTTTGTGTGTCAATTGTTTTATCTTTGTTATTTTTTTATACCCTTTTTGTCTCTTATAAGTAATTGTGCACAATAAAGTGTAAATAAAAATATAAATAAATAGATCTAATGAAATGTTTTTATTATGTGAGTTATAGTGAGAGATTGTATATATATTGTATTGTATATTTTTAGGGTTCCGCACCTCAAAAGGAAAAAACAAAACCCTTATAGGATTATTATTTAATATAGTGGTATTATTTGTCTGTTTATTAGGATCATTTATCTCGAGATCACGTGGAAGCTTCCAAGTCAACGCAATCAAAAGATTTATGCATTGTTTATACTGCTTCGTACAAAATTCGCCGCGTAATCAAAACCGCGCATAGGGTACTTCCCTTTCAGCTACAGTTATGAAATTTGGCACGAAGTGAGAACTTACGCTACAGATAATGAAAATAAAAAAAATATAGGTATTTCATAAAAAAATATTATAGACTCATACAAAATGAGTGCATAAGCCCGCAAACTTAAGTTTGTCAACTTTTGTAAATTATACTACCCGTTGACCTACAGGAAATTAATACAGAAACCTTGGTGGGCGAGTCCGATTCTGACTTAACCCAATTTTTTTAGTTGGAAACCGATATCTCTTGTATTCTTCTTAAAGCTTACACATACAAACTCATTTTAAAAAATAAACCCCAATTGGCTATTAAAGTAAAAAAGAACTAAAATTTAAGTAAAGTGTAACAATTATATTAATTGCATTTTATGTGAAATTTAATCAAAACGTAACAAAGCATTTTGATTGAATGATTAATATCCAATATAAAACAATCGGTAAACAAGTAAACCACATACCTATACAAGAACAAACGTTAAATGTTTTACATTTTGGTTATTTTTTTTCCAAATAAAGAGTAATTTTGTTACAGAGAAAGTTATTGCCTATTTATTTTAGTAACTTCACGTTCTCCACTTTCGGATCAATATGATGTTTATTATTTTTTTACTTTTTTTTGTTTTATCCGTGTATGTAGAGAAAATCTAGTGTTATGACACTCCGTTCTTTTCGCTCCGTCCATTCTAGAGGCTCATATAAATTACTGACACATAGCGCCTTACTTTGCCTTATTATATGGTGGGAACGAAAATAGTTTACATATATCTCCCGAATGGAGACTGAACCAGCAACCACGTTTACTGTCAGAAGCTGTTCCAGTGCGCTACTGTACATATTATTATTTTTTTTTTAGTGTTTATTTCAATATGGTCATAAATGAAAAAAATGAAGTATAGTTACTAACTAACTAATAGAGATAGATTATTAATATTGGGCGTAAGAGCATATATTACCTGTAATTTACTGTTTTGAAGGATAGCATCTTGGTTTTTGGCTGTTGTATTGATTTCCGCCACTCAATACACAGTGTCTCGAAAAATAGAACGGAGAGTGTGTAACGTGAGTGACTCAAGACTAGGTTTGCGATGCTTAGCGCGATCACGGAACATAAAAGTGAAGCTAATTATTTAGATACTACTAAACTAAAGAGACCATGGGGTCGATAACCATTCAGGGTCAATATTTAGGCATTTATTTGTTTAGCTAGTTTTAATTCTGAATTTATATATAAATTCTGCTTATATTTGTAACTAAATTGCCTTAAAAAGGTCTAAATTGTGATCGAATGTTATATTTACAAACTTTCGGGTGTAATACAATGTACTACATACAATTTGAAAGAGCGACCACAAATTACTCTCAAATGGTCAACTGAATAGCATCAACTAATAGTGGTTGCTAAAATCCGGCGTAACGAGCCTTTGCGGTACAACTTAGTTATATAATAAACTAGCTTTCATCTGCTACTTCACTTCCATGGTTTTTTTTTACTTTCACGCTGTATCCTGCACAAAGCAGGATAGCCAGAGGGAACCTAGAAACCTAGTGTTACGACACTCCGTTCCCCACTTTCTGCCGAATCGGAGGCTAATCGAAAACGATTAACGTTATGTAATAAAGGTAGGCTATAGGCTATAGCCTACCTCCATAATGAAATTTTGGACTATCCAAGACAAATCAAATAAAAAATTAGTTCAAATCAGTAGTTTCTGAGATTAGCACGTTTTACCAAACAAACAGTTTAAAAGTGTATATATGTATATAAGTATATATTTGTCGTTTCAACATTACGCAGATCGCTGAAGCTGAAAATTACTGGGTATTTGCGATCTTTCTGATACGAACTTATAATTTAGTTGCTAACTTGATTTTCTCATTAATTTTTTAAGTAAAACTTTTTCATTAATTTGTTTTTTTTCTTGGTTTTTTTTTAATTTTAAATTTAATTTATTTGTATTTGTAATTTAAGTGTATCACGAATCATTTTTAATTTGTTTTCAAGTATTTTTTGTATTTAAAATATAAATATATAATAAATAATAATAAAAACTTTGGCCAGTGGCTAATCTTGCTATTTATTTCCGAGGGATACAGAGTGAAGCTAAAAAAAAAAATAAGTCAGTGATTCGTGATTTCGTTTCTATTTTTTGCCTATTTTGAAGACATTGTAAGACGGATGACGTGACGGTTTACGGATGACCAGTGGGCGACCGCAGCTTCGTTACTATGGACTTGATATCTTTTTCCACACTACTTTCTTTAAACCACCAGTTTTTATTGAAATTTAGACTGATAATTTTAAGACATAATTTGTTATATAACGGAACTCAACGCCGCCCTTTCTATTACGAATATGGTGAAAACAAAGGATTTGATTTAATTTGGAGAAAAGGTAATACTCCATTAATAACTATCTATTAATCTTTCTTTAAATAACAAATTAAATTAGTTAATTAAATTAGTTTCTTTTAGCTTTACGCTGTATCCTGAGTCCGATAGGCAAAGTGATCTTAGTGTTAAGACAGTCCTCTTCCGACTTTCCGCCGAATTTTAGAGGCGTTGAGTGCTGAGTGGCGGAACATAACGCACCGCTTTTGCGCCGACACCAGAGCGGAGAAATGGACTCAAATCTACAACTTGTCTCGTTTTTACTCTTGTGCCACTGCGCCATGACTGGCCACAGATAACTTTACATTAAATAATTGCTAAAGCTCTCGAGTACTATCTATTTTTTTGTTATTTTAATACCTTTCGATGTAAAGTACGATTGAAAAGCTAAAATTATTATAGCTTCACGCTCTTTCCCACATATAACAGATAGACAGAGGGAACCTAATGTTGAGTAGCGAACACCAACGCCGCACTTTGTCTTGTTACCAAATCGAAAAAATATTTCATAGGTCTCCGAAATATATTTTGGATTGAAGTGTATTTCAGTAGGTAACGAAACCTTTCACTTCAACCTTAATTAAATTTAATTGATGTGTAAGTGTATTTGTTTTTAATGTGTATTTACTTTATTGTGTTCATTTTCACTGTAAACGTTGTGATTATCAATACGATTATCACTAGCGAAAATAAATCATTTTCATTTTCTGGTAGGCAACGCGCAACAGAAATATGGAACGGGTAGGCCCATAGGTTGTGCTGCAGTATTTTCAGATCTAAAGTTTAAAGAGCTCTGGAAAAAAAACCTAAGGCGTGGCGTTGAGCTCCGCCTGAACTCAATAAACAACGTCTCAAAAACGAACAGAATGTTATGACGTGCCTGTGAAATCGCATTTCTAATTATAATAAAAAGTTTGATGTAATCCAGTAAAGTACTATTATTATTAATAAGTATTTTATACTACAAGGTATTTTTCAGCTGCGCTTTAATATTTCAGTGTCTCTAGCAGATATGAAATTTAAATAAACGAACGTTGAATACCTTATATTTTCTTTGTTGATTTAGTGTTTTGCGAGTTATTTTTTTTATATATATAATGAAAATTATAATAATAAAATATTTTTTATTATTCTTATATTAATATATCTGAGGCCAGTCGTGGCGCAGGGGCATAAAGTGTGCCTGTAAATCGACTGGCTGTGGGTTCGATCCCCACTCGAGAAGATGAAATATTTATTTACAGTCATATTTTCATTTTTTCGCTCTGGCGTCGAGGCAAAAGCGTCGTTGAGTTTCGCCACTCAACATGCAATGTCTCCAGAATTCGGTGGAAAGTGATATTTTTAAAATTTGGCAGAAAGTGGGGAACGGAGTGTCTTTACACTAGGTTCCCTCTGCCTACCCTACCTTGTGCGGGATACAGCGTGAAGCTGATTTAATTTTAAATTTTAATTAATATATCTTGTATGAACTTTGGTGAATTTAAAGTTTATACATTTTTTTACTTTCTTATGCGAAGTATAACTAATCGTAAACGTTTACAGCTAGACACCGTTCTTATGTAAATTTATAATTAAATTTGTATGCATAGAAAATAAATATCAATATTCCAATATTTGATCGACGTTGGAATTGAATTGTAGACCTCCGACTAACCAATTAAAGAACCCCCCCTGCGCCACGACTGGCTTTTAATGTGGCTTTCCCTAATATATAGAAGTTCGATTTATTTACGAATAATAATATATGTAAATAAAGCCGTCGTGACACAACGGCACAGCATGACTGTATACGTGATGGTTGTGAATTCGATTCCCACTCTAGGTAAAGAATTCATTTTCATTTCGTCGCTACACAGCTCGCACTTTTCTCATTAGGTTTAGTAAAATTCACTTTATACAGGATCAAAAAGGTCAAATTCATAATATGCTCAGAAGTTTCTTTTTTTATATAAAATAGATTTTTATATTATTTTGAGCTAAATATCAGTAGAATATATTTTGGCATTTTATGTAATTGAATAAATATATCTCCCAATTGGGAGTTGACCCCCTCAAGGATCGTTTCCAGTCAGGCCGTCAGTGTCAGAGTGTACGTGACTTGTTTATTTCTATAATGGTTTTTTCATTTCCCATATGATATTATAGTACAAGTCATTTTCTTTAATATTTTTGGATATCGCGATGGTTGTATGTTCGATTTATATTTAGGGATACGTTTATGCTTAAAAATATTATCATTTATGAAAAAAAAAACACTAGGTTTGCAGAGGGGACCTAGTACTAAGATACTCCATTCTCCACTTTCCGTCGGGTGAGGCATTGGATGTTGGGTGGCGGAATAGACCGCCGCACTTGGCCAGAGCGAGAAAATGAAAATATTAAAAAATAACAATTCATTTAACTAAGTGGGAATCAAACCCACAACCATGGCGTTTACAGTCACACGCTTCTGCAACTGCGCTACGATGACCTAGTGGCCTCTTAAGTATGTTTGAAAATAAAAGTTCTTAGCTCATTCTCTATCCACAGTGGCGTAGACTGTGGGACTGTGGGACAACGTCTGACTATAGATGCGGTTTTTATAGAGTCGTTGCTATTCACTTGGTATCATAAATTATATATAATTATAATATAAAATCGTGTAAAATACAAAGCCCGGCGTTGAGTTCCGCCACTCAACACTAAAAGCTAAAGGAATTATAACATTAAGAATGAAGGCTGCAAATGCAAAACACTAATGTTTATATGCGCAGTAAGAGAAATAAAGGTAACCGAATATTTTCATACACTATAACAAAAAACGAATAAATCAAACGCAACCTAACCTAAATATGCATAGCAAAAATGACAAAAAAGTCCGTATCAAAAAATTTTTTGTAGCCATATCAGATATTTCCCGTTTGGAAAACCCGCCACTGCGATTTTACACTTCGGTGCCTTTGAAATTATTCCTCCTTTTATCAATGGACAGCTCAAATAATTTTTGATAGCATATTGAATGAAAACAAACAAGAAAATGTGTACTTATTTAGAAAACGTATAAAAAATTAAACGTAGCGGGACTCGAACCCGCGCCTTTGGAAACCGACCAGGTCGGTTTCTAAATAAGTGTTTTTCTTTCCTAAGTGGAAATGGAATAATACTTTAAAAAAATTAAAAAAAAGAAAATGTGTGCTTCCAATTTAAAATTAATATGATTTTTTTTTTGCTTAAAGCTTAGTCCTCCACATCGAACAAAGAAATCTAGTTAATACACTCCGTTCCACATGTACCGCCAAATTTTTAAGCCAATTGTCGCGAGACGCATTAGTTTCTTCTGTTAGGAAATGGAATTGAATCCACAAACCTTGCAACAATATTTGGATGTTATGTCGCTGAGCCACGACGACGACGACGGCCTCAAGTATTTATGTATTACATGGTTATGGTTGTTTCCTTGTATCAAAATTTGGATGGAAAATGTATTAACACTAGAAACACACTTTTTAGATTGTTATATCTTGGGCCTTGTTGTTCTGGAAGAAAGGTAAAGTTAATTTTGTTATTAATATTATATTGTACTTAGATACGTCGAGCAAATTTCCATATATTTGAGTATATAGAATAACACAAGTAAAACAAGTAAAAATATCTATAAGACTAAACATTATTTAAAATTTATGATTTATAACTAGATTTTCTCCAAAACATAGTGAAATTAAATGATACTAAAGAATGTATGAAAAAAGGGATCGTATTAAATGGGATCCAAATCGTAAAACGACAAGGTAGCGTACCTATCTCTGGTATAGTTTTCCACGCCGTCGACCCGCGCATATGGCGTGTAAGGTCACCATGCTGTTAGTTATACGGAGACTGGAATTTTAATTAACTAATTTGAGTCTGCGCTAACTGTAATCGTGCGATTTCTATTATATTCTTTCTTTTCTCCGGGGAATGATTATTTTCATTTTCCCGCTTTGGTAAAAAGATTCGGAAACACTACGCTGCTTGAAGAACGCAGTGCCACTAGGTTCCCTCTTTGTGCTCTGCTATATGAGGGGTCCATCATGAAGGTAAAATAATAATTTAGTAGGCGTGACGTAATATATCAGTATCTAACTGTGAACACAATAGATGTGGATTCAATTTCAACTCAAAAATATTTCACCCACTTTTAATGTATGCTATAATGTATTTAATTTATATACTTTTTTGACTATTCATTATTGATTTCCTTGACACAACCATAAAGACTTATATGTATGATGTGTCTAGTAATCAAACCAGGATATTTACATATTAATAAATAAATTGTAATAATTGTGACTACATGTAATGACTTTCGTTTTGATTAAAAATTACTATTTAAAAATTCAATTTTATTCCTAAAATATAAATCAACGTTGTCACAAGATCGTTACCTAACATAAAATAACAGAACCTACTGTATCTATTATAAAGTAAGCGACATATGTATGTTTATACTTATGATTTTTTTATACGTTACTCTTATATTTTAAATTTTAAAACAAAGCGCGGCGTTAAGTTCCGCCACGCGCGAAATTGGTTAGAAACTAAGAAACGGAGTATCTTATCACTTGATTCCCTCGCCTACCTTGCTACGAAATAATCTGTATTTCGTAGCGATCTTAAGAGAGATCTTAAGATTAGCTCTTTCAACCAAACAAATTCTTTAGCCTTATAATATTCATATAGACATTAAAGCTAGAAGTCGTATCATTATAAGCAATATTCTGTACATACGTAGATATGTTATTAGAAAAATCTTTTCATATCTCATTGAAAACAGGTCAGGAAAATGTTATATTCCAATGACAATATCTTCTTTTCATATTAAATAATATGAAAATGTTTACTAGGTAAGCTTAAAAAGCCGCATTTCTATACATCTCTAGCTTAATTGAAGTTAAATATGAAAATGTAAAAAAAATACGTTATACAGATTCACAAGAGCATAACCATCGTGGCGCAGTGGGACATCATCTGACTGGGAAAACGTCGATTTCGATTATTTTATTCGTTTTTTTTTTATTATAAGTTCAAATTTCGTAATTGTAGGTCAACGGGACGTACCCCTTAGGTTTTGATAACGTAAAAATTTTTATACATGAAATTACAGTGTACAAAATGTAGCAAACACGTCTAAGAACACTCGTATTTTTTGACTTTGAAGTTTAATTTTTTCTGTGTGGAGCACAGAAAAAATTAGGAACCGTAAGCCTGTACATCTAATATTAATTTCAGCTTGATAGCATTTTAAGAATTTAGGTGGGTAGAGAGAACCTGGTATTATGGCTCTACGTCGTTATTCGTCCATCAATGAGTGGAAGATGTATGTTTTACCAGACAGGAAAAATAACTGGAATCGAATCAACACCCATCACACAAACACTGTCCCACCTCGCCATAATATCCTTATTTTTAATAAGATGTTATTACAAGCGTAATGTAAATTTCTAAGTATATCGGATAGCGACGCTTCACTGACTCACGAGGTTGACTCATCGCGTATCTTTCACGCATCTTTAATAAAACATGATATAACATTTTTAATATTGCTGATATATGTGTGCTTTGATAGATATAAAAAAGCTTCACATTTTTCCCCCACCTTACAGAACAGCAAGATATTGGTGTAGAGTAGCGGAATTCAACGCCGCGCTTTGTATTTCGATCAGGGTGAGAAAAAATAAATAAATTCGTTTTCTCGTGTAGGAATCGTGTCCGCAGCCGTCTCGTTTATAGTCCCACGCGGTGATACTGTGCCACGACGATCTCTACTTTTCTTATCCTATAAAGAGAAGATGGCAAGGTGCGACCCGCGAATTTTTAAATTTAACTCTTCGTCCGCCTCAAATAATTTGAAATAAACATTAACTAAAATATAAATCTACTACCATCTTGTTTACATTCAAAGCATTTAACTACGAAGCAAATAATAATATTATAAATACTAATATCAGGTTATCTACGTACACTACAAATTACAACAAGTGATATAAATAGTCTTTGTGTATTTTTTTTTTCAAAAGAATAGAATAGAATATTTTCACGATTCTTTTTTCAAAAACTGTCTCTCCTAACGGTTTACAGTTTTCGTTTCACGCTCAGTTGCTTACTTTAATATCTACATGCATGTCTCATTTCAAGATGCAAGAGTGGAAATGAAGCTACGTATGGTAATATTATACATTCAAAGAAATATGTATATTTATCTTGCACATATTGCCATGGCGTGTGACAACGTCTCTTAAAGCGAGGGTAGTGGATACAATCCATATTTAGGGATTTAATTATATTTAAAACAAGCGATCCGCTTGCAACTACATCCGCTTGCCACAGTAAAGAACAAGTCTTTCGATATTTTCATTGCCTTGCTCTTGTAACGAGACAAAGCACTGCGTTAAATTCTGTTACTCAATACGCAATGTCTCCAGAATTCGGCAGTAAGTGGGGAACGGAAGCATTTTAATGAGAACAGTGTTTTAGCACTGGGTTCCCAGGTTCCCTCTGCTATATGCGGATACAACGTGAAGCTTTGAAAAATATCAAACCATCCAACCAACCACAGCCATCATGTATACATTCTGACACCGTTCCTGTACTATGATAACGTTAAACTCAAGAGTCCTTTTCACTTATATCATTAAAAAACTTTAAGGAAGCTAGCATTACAATTTTTACCTAAAAAGCTGTAAAATAGTAAATTCAAATGATACAGTTATATGAAATTTCATACAAACTGCTATACATACAGAGTGCATATATATATATGAAATGTTTGAACAAGGTGTACGCTCCAGTGGACCAAAAGCTCTCGACGCGACGTCGCATCCTACCTTCGTGTTTATTAAAAAAAAACTGACATGGAATAATAAATATTAGAGTTCCGTATTTTATTATGATTTATATTAAAAAGGAGAGACGTAGGAAAGAGAAGGTGTTGTTAAATAATAAGTTAAAATGTTTTATTCAGTATATTTTAGAAAAAAATAAAAAAAAACTAGTTAGGTAGTCAAAAGAAACGTAGTAATAAGACACTCCCACATTAGAAGTATTATGGGCTAAGAGCATTGATTAAAACTATTTCATTCCCATGAGTGCGGATCGAACTCACAACGTCGCGTTTATAGTCAGACCCTGTGATCGCACCGTGTTGATATTGCGAGTTAAATCGCGGAACTCTACGCCGTACTTTGTCTACTAGACGGAGTAATTGAAAATAATTTTAATGTATTAATTAATATTGGCCATGGCGCAGAGGCTCAAGCATGCGACTATAAGCGTGACGGGCGTGACGTTGTGGGTTCCATACCCATTCGAGGAAATGAAATATTAAATATTTTGATTTCCTCGCTCTTGTAACAAAGCGAAGCGAGGCAAAGCGCTGCGTTGAGTTCCGTCACTCAACTCACATTGCCTCAACAATTCGTTGGAAAGTGGGGAACGGAAGTGTCTTAATGGGCCGAGTGTCTTAACACTAAGTTCGTACATTCTCTCTGTCTCTCTCTGACTCTGCTACATGCGGGATACAGCGTGAAACTAAAAAAATCTCGTACGTAGAAACTAAATCAACTACCATCGCGACCACACTGTCCCAACACAAAGCAACGGCCTCATTAATATCATTGTTAATGACAAAATTTCATTATTAGACTGAAATTAATCGTCATTGGTTAGTTATATTTAAGTATTATCAATTTCGCTGGACCGCTAAGCGGATTCGAACATACTTAATTAGTAAATAATCATTTTCCCATAACTAATATATTATTAATTTTATTTTTTAGCATAACGTTTTTTCTTGGTTATGGCAGGGGTGACAGAGGGAAGTTAGTGTTAAGTATTTTGAGTATTCTTGAAATTGCTCCTTTAAATAAGTAAAATAGGGGCTACAAAATTGAATTAAATATCGTTATTTTTAAATTAAGAAACGTGAAATTTTAAATTTAAGCTCTCTGTATAATATCTGAGGCTGTCGTGGAGTCGTGGTTGTGAATAGATCTCCACACGGAAGAATGATTATATTAATTATTTTCATTTCACCGCTCTGGTAGATAAAGTGGCGGTACTCAACGCCGGGTGCCGCCTACAAGCAATGTCCCGAAAATTGGGCTTATACAGTCTGACGTTGTCCACGACGTCAAGACAGCCTCGATTTGAATACTGACACAAAAAAAATATCAAGGATTTAAGTCAGTCGACATGTTTTTATGTTCTGCAGAAAAAAAATAAGTACCTCATAAGATTATACATTTCTATTACAACACGCCCATATAATTAGCTTCATAACACTTGAATAGTAAACAGGGCTGATAAAATTTGCAAATTTACAGCAAATTTTCAAACCGCTCAAGTCGGTTCTCCGTTTAAATTATGTAAATTTTGACTTCCCTATTCCACGTGGCCTTGCCTGTATCAAGCGTATGTGAAGATGTGAATGAATTATTCAAAACCTAAGGCGTCTTGTATACGCGGCGTTTTAAACACGCTGCTTAATGAGGCGCGAGTGTGAGGTGAGGTATATAATGAACTTTGTGATTTAATTCTGAAATGGATATACGTACAAATGTATGCTATTTATAATTTCTAGGCTAAATCAAATATTATTGCAATTCTGTAAATATCAACCGATATCGCTTTTTGTTTCTTATCCTATTTGTTTTGCCAGTCGTGGCGCAGGGGCACAAATGTGGCTGTAAAATCGACTGATTGTGAGCTCTATCCTCACAAGATGGAATTAAATATTTATTCACATTTATATTCTCATTTCTTCACTCTGGTGTTGAGGCAATGAGTACAGCGTGAAGCTGATTTAATTTCTTTAATCTTATTCGTTTTATGCATAATATGTCTGTTCGCTTTACAATAATTAAATCAATTCTGTTTATTTTTAACATTTTTATGGCATATGTGAAATATGCCATAAAAATTTAAGAGTTTTTTTTTATAAAACGTATATAACGCATTATATGAATAAGTAGCGGGATTTGAACCCGCACCTCTGAGCACAATACAAGCTTTCTGACTAGTAATAGGTTCCTATCAAATTCTGTTTAATTCCACAACGTGATGGTATACTTTATATATATATATAAGTAAACTAGTGTTAAGACACTCCGTTGCCAACTTTCTGCCCAGTTTTTGAGACATTGAATGATGAGTGACGGAATTTTACGTCCTGCTTTGCCTTCATCATTCATCATCATCTTCACTCAGCCATCCCGTATTCAGTCGCACCTAGCAACTGAGATAATCAGTTTCTATTACTTACAAATTCATAATTATAACATATTCACATTTCTACGCAAATTTTATCTTTTTTTAATATCAACAGAAACGACGACACTCACGATATAAGTTTACGCAAACAAATGACTGCAAAACAAACAAAAAACGCATTTACAAAGTTCCCTCGATACAAATAGAAGCTGCGATACCGGAAATGAATGAAAAATTTCATCCCCATTCGTTATAGAAATAGTCCAAAATTAAAGTCGAAATTACTACGTGTAGGACAAAAGACGGGGAACAAAATGAAACATTGTACGCTTGTCATAATATTAATCTAGCATTAATTTCTGTTTATTGTGTACGTTGTCTGTATCTGTGTGAAGGTCAATATTTTTAAGTATTATTGCGTTCTATGAATGGAAAACAACAAATAATAATGTGTTTTCTATAAAATAAATAGTATCGTTTTTCTTTCGTATGCTAGTAGTTCGAAAAAGAAACTATTCGATAAGCCTAATTGAAATTATTTGATACCACAGTTTAATTTTAACTTGTTCACCGCGCCATCCGATACTTACGCGTAATATTAATAACCTATCTCCAACGTCAATCTTAGATTGTTTCATATATTTATCCAATTTAGAGATTGGATAAATATATGAAACAATCTAAGATTGACGTTGGAGATAGGTTATTAATATTGGGCGTTAGAGATTATTAAATTAAATTTAAAGCAAATGTCACGGTTGTGGGGCTTATTTTTACTTAAGATTATGGTTTGTTTTATTTTCCCGCTATAGTAGTTCCGCACACGACAATGGGCGGCGTTAAGGTCCACCACTCAACACACAATATCTCTAAAAATACGCGGACTATAGGATCCTTCTGCTTGTCATAACAAGTAGCCTCCTTCTGCCTACCCTGCTATATCCGGGATATACTGTTAAGTCAAAAGACAATAGCGATTTTAATCTCCATGTGTAGACAACCTAATTTCTTAAGTTAGCACGTTGTATTATATTTTTGGCGAGAATGCAGTGATGAGACTCGGTCCTCATGACGACAGTGAATAAAAGAACGGCGAGTGTAAAATATTTTATGACGCTCTTTTTTAATATTTTGTTTTGAAATATTTGTAAGGGAGCATTTTGCAACCAGTTGTTGTGGCGCAGTAACGATATATCTAACTATATATTATTTTACCTCTAGCAGGTTCGCCAGAAACTACGGAGCCCCGAACTCTACAATCTCTGCATATCTCTCTCGTCCCGTCCACTGGCATTAATTTAACTTAACTCCGGGGAACCTTCAATACGTGGCCTTCCCCCACTATCATCAATTCGATGTTCACAAAGGTCAATCGTGGTCTCTCTCCCTAATTACCCACTTTTGCGTAGACAGAAATGGATGAATTTCTGTAGGAAAATAGCATAGGATCTGGAGTACATCTTTTTTGACTCTGATCCTGGTTTTCATTATAATTTTCTTAAAAAAAAAAAATCCAAAATGACAAATTACTTACAATACCGATAACTACTGCTTTGAAGTAAATAAGTTTTGGCATAGTAATAGTTCAAAGCTTAAAGCAACTTATAAGATATATTTTATTATGAATATAAAGCAATTTTAGCAGAAAAAATAAAAATCTGACACAAATCAAAAAATCTGAATCAAATTACGTCAATTTACGCAAGTGAAGCCAAAAAAAGTGATATAATTCAAAAAGTTGATTTAAAGTTGAATAAATCACTTATTTTCATACTTTATTTAACCATAATTTAAAAGAAGAAAGTATAACTATTAGGTTTTTTTAGTCTACCATAAATATTATTTTGAACGTCAATATTGTGTTAGACGACGTGGTGTTGTGACATTTTAATAATTGGTATGTACGTTACGGTTATTTATAGGAGATCGATTTAATTTTCTCAAGAGTGTATATAAAAAAATACATAGGCCGATATGATAATAGTCAAGTGAAAAATGTTGGTAGTTTTTCACAAGGTAAAAGAATTAAAAAAATGCATAAAATATTTTTAAACATTATTTAAAGTGTTATTCCACAATAAGGAAAGAAAAATACTTATTTAGAAAACGTATAAAAATTAATTAAAAAAACGGACCTGGTCGGTTTCCAAATTTTTATACGTTTTCTAAATAAGTATTTTACTCAAAATTTGCTTTCTTCGCATGCGTTGTTATAACTATTTGTTCTACTTATTAAATAAAAAAATATTATTTTTTTTAAAATATGTAATATAAATATATAGTTAATAGTTCACGATATAATATGTGATTGTATGTTAATAATAAATATATTTTGTTAAAATTAATCTTCGAAAATAAAGAGTTCACAAAAGAGATATCATATCTCTGTGACGATATAAATTAATATTTATTCAGTTATTTAATCATTACATATATTTATATTATAGTAGTAAATTAATTATTTTATTAATTTATTACATTTTAAATAATAGTTAAATGAAACAACTAATTTTATATACTTATGCCTATTGTAACCTATTGAAATAAATCAAATACTAAATATTAAGGGAAGTTTGCCAAAATACAATAGTGAAAAATGTGCACTTAAATCGGTTACGCTGTTTCTCATTAAATTGAAATTAGAGTGAACAAACGCACAGACAAACCTACAGATTACTGTAAACGTCAACCATAACATTTTTTATATATATATTTTCCATGTACAGACACTGATGAGTTATGATTTTATTATAGGTATACTTTAAAAAAAAACAATTGAATATCCTTATGGGAAATAATAATTATTACATTAAAAATCTTAAATTCGCTGTAAACATACACTATACATTAAGACAGGAACGTAAATCAGTGTATATAGTACTCTGCGCCAGGATTGGCCTCTATACAGCATTACTGATAGCTATCATTCACTTTAGACATTTCAATTTTCGTTCTAAAAACGTGAAAGTTACAGAAATGGAAAATAAATTTGTGAAACGTTATTAAGTCCTTGATATTTCAGCGACGCCGCGTCGCGTCATCCGCGAGCTCCTGTCGCTTTTCATAGACTGTAATATTTGGAATGAAAAAAAACTTATGGCTACTTTAAATAAAAAAATATATGTTATTTTTTTTTTATTATTCAAATTTTTCTATAAAAATTTCATATTGATATATTACGACAAAATAATGATTTAACAGATTTTTTATAAGTTTAACACTACTTTATCCAACACAATTATTACTTAAATTTTAATCAGTTCCAACAATCAACTTTTAGTGTTAAAGGGCAGAAAGTAGAATGTAGAGTGACTTGACACTAGTTTCACTCCACCACAAAAAATACACCGATATTTTTACTCATTTACTCATAGGCAGAGGGGACCTGGGAACCTAGTACTAATACACTCCGCCCGGAACGGAAGTGTTTTAATGGAAAAAAAAAACACTACCGTTTCCCAGTTTCCGTCGAATTCTGAAAGCATTACATGTTGAGTGGCGAAGCCCTATGCTGCGTCTTGTCCAAAGACTAAAATATAAAAATGCCTTAGTTACAATACATTTATCCTGTATGTTATAATTAAATCAAAGGTAAGGGCGCAAGGCACCAAAATATAAACCTATAGTGACTAATGTAATAACACACTTCGTCATACAAAATTATAGCTGACTTATAACATTCTAAATCAGATAACTGACGTCTTTTCATAAAGTTACCAATTTTATAACATACGTTTAACATTTTAAAAAAACGTAAAAATTATAAACCACACTTAGGAAAGAGAAATATTTTTATAGAAAACGTATGGAAATTTTGAACGTAGCGGGATATGAACCCACGCTTTTTGGTAAATGTACTATCGCTCTGACCACTAAGCCATACGTTCTTATAAAGCTATGTCGAAAAATTTATATGCGCGCTTACAACTTATTTATGTTGTTAGTATTTCTGCGAGAAGATTTTTGCAAATTTCCATTTGACAAGAGAGTCAATGGTAATCTTACTATATAAGTGTTAATTAAATAAATGACATTTCCTCAGGTAAGGATCGAACCCACAACCAGTCGCGTTTACAGTCACACATTTGTGCCACTGCGCCACGACTGGCCTCAAAAAATAAACTATATTTAAAACCTTGTTGGTAATGAAAAGTTTAAAAGAACCTGGACTCGTCGAGTGTAAATTTTGGTTGACGTAAGTTGCTACGTATCCCCGTACAAAATGGGCATTGTCCTTTCACACAAACCCTTAATATTAAATGAAACCTATAATATTTCCGATTTTCTTTTATACCAAAAATAATAATTCTGTTATATTACATCGTTATATTTCATAAATATTACGTCATGAAATATTTACGAAAGAAATTGTCTTTGATGTGCGTTGGCTGGTTACATTTGATTGGTTTCTTTTTAGGTAAGTAAAACATTCCCATTTTAATGAAAGCCAAGTTAAAGTTATTGTTTTATAATTAAATTTCAGCTGCGTCCAGGGGCGCCGAGTGACTGGTCTGATTGTGAAGGTGACGGGTTTGATGCCCACTCGAGAGGATGAATTATTTTCATTTCTTTGCTCTGGTAAGAAGACAAAGCACGCCATTAAGTTCCGCCACTCAACACGCAACGTCTCGAAATTTGGGCGGTGGATGGGCAACGGAGTGTCTTAAAACAAAATTCCCTCTATCTTCCCTATTATGCGAAATACAGCGTAATCTTACTAAAATCATATTCTACTTATCCTATAACATGCAAAATATGTGTGAAAAGTAAAAGTACAGTGCGGCCGGCACATGGGCCTTAGTGTATTTTATTGACCATTTGGGTTCATATGGAAAGAAAATAAGAAATTATAAAAAGAAAGAAAGTCCTAAAATTAAATCTATAGCTAACTTCAGGGAGAATCGCCATACTGTATGTCTGTACATCAAGTCATAAAAGAAATCCTATTTGTATAAGTATTTTATAAACTTTTTCTATCTTTCCAGGTACACGTCAGTTTCTTCGACACCATATAATAATACAAGACAAGGTAACTTTTTCAATATTTATGTAATTTATGTTTTTCAGAATAGTTCAGTAATTAAGTTTCTGTTATTTTTATTATTTATACAAAAATTGAAAATAAAGTTTCACGCTCCTTTCTCTCTGGCTACCCCTAAATCGGCTAGGAATAAAATCTAAATTATTTTGATTCAAAATAAGAATTTACCACCAGTTCGCCAAAATTAATTCCTCAGACTCTTCTTTTCTTTTTTTAAATCAATTTTATACCTTTACCTTGTACCTTTGAAACAGACTGGAGCGAGCGATCATTCCCAAGGCGTGTTATCATTTATAAAATCATTGGTATTAATTTGGTAATAATCTTACTAAAGGAGGGTAGTACAGATACGGGTGGAAAATTATTAGAATCAGATATACTACCCGATTTAAATATAGGTATGACTTTACTAAATTTCATTAGGTCAGGAAACACACCATACTGTATACAATTATTAAATATAGTTGTGAGGTGAGGAGCAATAAGGCGTGATAATAAATGTGAAAAAAGAATATTTAAAATGATTACAGAATATTTTTACCATATTTAAAGTGTTATTTCACACTTAGGAAAGAAAAATACTTATTTAGAAAACGTATAAAAATTTGAACGAAGCACGACACAAATCTATTTCTAAATAAGGATGATTAAAGAATAGTTTTCTATTCTATATTTTTAAAATATATATTATCTGTATAGATATAGCAACATTACAAACCTAACTCCTTTAAATCCATCTTATTCGAATGTTAATCTTAAACTACGGCTATATTAATCATACTCAATCATTCAATAAGGGCCTGTCTTATTTTTACAGTCGGTTGTTTGTTCGATTACTGCTCGGAGGATTTTTTTTTCTTTCATCGCCTCTGTGTGTTAAGTTCAGCCACTCAACAGGCAATATCTCGAAAAATCGGCCGGAGAGCCTCAACACTAAGTTTCAACCGACTCTGCTGTATGCAGAATACAGCGTGAAACAAAAACAAGACGTTATTCTATAATCATCATATACAAATATTACTTCAATTTACAAGAGTAGAGTCAAAAGCAACTTTATACAGACATATTGACCTACATATTAACAAAGGGCTAGGTTCCCTCTGAATCATTTTAAGGACGGCGTTGAACAAACAAACATATTGTGCGAAACGACAAAGAGGATTATAATAATACAACTTTATATCACACCGTAGTATTTATTTAATTAAAAATATATAGTATGGTCATGTTAACGCAATTATTTTTATTGTCTCGTAAAACCCAAATTTCCCTAAAATTATTTTTTGCAGTGCAGCGTTGAGTTCCGCCTCTTAACACACAGTATCTAGTTCGGTATCGGGTAAAATTATATTGTAACTAAATGTTTATTTTATATTATATCATAAGAAAAAATATTAAAATATTTTTTTATATTCTATAGGGTGGAAACGTCAGCGCTTCTTTTACGGGAACAGAATATAGGGTAAAATATTTATATAATTTATTTTGTTGTGAAGAAATCACTTTTTCAGTTTTGGGAAAAAAAATGTATTAGGATTTTATAGAGTAGTTAAAACTGTGGTTTCCACACCACAGGACCTCCATTAGGAATCGAAATCGAATCCACAACCGTCGATTTCACAGTAAAGCATAAATAAATTATGAAATTATATATTGCCGTATATAATTAGTTATATACGGCAATATATAATTTCATTATATATTAGGCTTTACCGATGAGGTCAAATGGGAATAACAGAAAGTTTTTTATGACACACGACATATTAACGTTATTTATAGTCTTCCTTCATATCCATTGTCCAACACAAAATATTTTTTTCAATTCCAATCAGTAGTTCCCGAGATTAGCGCATTCAAACCTACAAACTTCCATTTAATAATAATATCATAGAATAAATAATAATAGCATAGAATAAAACAATAATAGTATAAAATAAACAATAATAGTATAGAATAGATAACAGAAAATCAGATTTCCCATCATACGGTGTAACTCACATCCATATTCAATCGCTGGAAGTTAAGGCCACTTAACACGACCGGTGTCGCGAACAGATAATTTATCGCCGTTATTTATTCCGTACTACGCCCGACAGTGTGAAGCGACTTATCTAGAGAACAGGCATTTGAATTATTGCTTGTTTACTTCTTTGTACTAATAATAATAGGTTAGGTAGTATTTCATATCTTTAGAATATTCATAAATATATTAAAAGTTATAAAGGCGTCGTTGAGTTCCGCTACTCAACACGCAATGCTACAATAATTCGGCGGAAAGTGGGGAACGGAGTGTCTTTATATTAGGTTCCCTCTGTCTACCGTGCTATACAGGATACAACGTGTAGTTAAAGATTATAAAAATAAAAGTATGTACTTTTTAGTATGTTAATAATTTATTAAAATCTTGTTTTATATTTCATTTTTTTTTTCTTTTTTCTCCGTAACCGAGTGTCTTAACTCGAGGTCCTTTCTGCCGATCCTGATATATACTGAATACAGCGTGATGCTAATAAAAAAAATAGTAATAAACCCTACAGCTGTAATCACGCTTTTTCATAGAAATCCTGTAAAATTTATATATATACATATATTAAGCAATTTCAGCCAGGATCGGACATCTCCATCTAGATACAGCAATTACTCGGTAATAACCGTTTCAATCGCATTAGCGTCCTGCGGGCCAATTACATGTTGATTAAAGTGGCGAGCTCCAACGTTTACACTCGAAATACATATATATATATACATACAGTATTCGTAATATATATACTTTTTTAACTTCATGCTGAATCTCGTGCGTGAGAACGAAGTGTCTTAACTTCGTTCTCCATTTTCCGCAGAATTCTGGAGGCGTAGCGTGATGAGTGGCAGTACTCAACGCCGCGTTTTGCCTCGACACCAGAGCGAATAAATGAAAATATTAAATAATTCACTTCTACGAGTGAGGATCGAACCTACAACCAGTCACCTTGACACCAGTCGTGGCGAAAGGGCACAAGTGTGTGACTGTAATATATAAATTTAATAGCATACGTTTATTGCGTTCGGTTTGTATTTCTGAGCTATGTGAAGAACTTTTTGTAGCTATGTGAAGAACTTTTTGTGATGGACACAGGAAACGTAGAATTAAGACACTGTTCCACATCACCATCCAATTTTCAAAACAACGCGTGTTGAGTAGCAGAACTCAAAGCCGTGCTTTAACTTCTTAGCAGATCGAAAAAATGAAAATAATTTATTATCCCAATTGGGAATCGAACCTACAGTATTCACGTTTATATTCAGACGCAGTACCATAGAACCATGACGGCCTCATTAATAAAATTTTAAAACATTTCAATGATACTTTTATCTCTAAATATAGCAGGTGTCCATTCTAAAGCGTTGCTGTAAATTGTAATATTGAGGTTGTCGGCGAGACGAGGGCAAGTAATAAGAATCTGCAATATCGTTTACCTCTGAATTGGTTGAAATTAAATAAGCGAAATGAATTCTTTTCATTTCCTGGCTCCGGTAACAAAGTGCGGTGTTGAGTCCCGACAATCAGCACGCAATGTCTTAAAAATTGTGCGGAAAGTGGTGAACGTAATGTCTTACGCAAAGCTTCTCCTACCTATCCTATATGTGGGGTAAAAAATATATATCTAACCCTTATCAGCTTCGCGCTGTATCCCGCACTCAGCAGGGTAGGCAGAGGGAACCTAGTGTTAAGACACTCCGTTTCTCGATTTCCACCGAGTTCTGAAGGCATAGCGTGAGTGGCGGAACTCAACGTCGCGCTATGCCTCGACACCAGAGCGAAGAAATTGGAAATATAAATTTAAAATCCCCACTCGAGGAAATGAAAAAAATATTTTATTTCCTCGAGTGGGGATCGAACCCATAACCAGCGTTTACAGTCACAGTTTGTACTCCTGCGCCACAACTGGCCTCAATGATACTAAATTGGATAATAGTAAATTAAATTTTACTGTGGTAATTACAGCAATACTCGTAAATGTCAATTAATGTTTAATTGTATTTAATAACATTAAGCTTAATAACATTCAAATTAGGCATAGCCATCTATCCACTGAGAGCTGAAACTAATTATACGGCACATATTACTATCTCCCCACAGAGGCAGAGGGACACCTACGCTGTCTGAAGATGAAATTATTAAAGTATATTGAACTTTCATTTCGTTGTATTTGTGCACGCAGCACGCATAAAGCAGGGTAGGCAGAATTAAGTTAGTGTTCCCGCACTCCCCCCTTCCCTACCTTTCGCCGAATTTTCGGGGCAATGCGTGTTAAATGGCGGAACTCAAAGCCGCGCTTTTGCCTTCGTACCAGGTCGAAAAATAATAAATAATAATTATTTTCCCCAAATTCCTATTCAGGGAAATGGAACCCACAACCGTCACACGCTTGTGTCGCCACGACGCGTTTCGATACTCATTAAATTTGCTATGTGAAATATATACATACTTGTATAGTTCATTACTTTAAAGCGAGTTACACACTAATTAGCCTTTCTGCGTATGACAGTACTGTATATAGTAGGTAATAAAAATCTAGTATAAAAAATCGGACAAGACAAGGTATTTGCTACATTTTGCATGAAGAGCAGTGGAAAAACACAGAGTTTAAATTTTCTATCTTTAGAAATATTATGCGCATATAGCACACAATATTACAAAGTAAGGTGAAATGAATATATTTAAATTATTTTCATTTCCTTGCTCTTGTACATAAAGCACGTTTGACTTACACCCCTCTACACGCCATGTCTTGAAAATTGGGCAGAAAACGGGGAATAGAGTGTATTAACACTATGTTCAACATATAATGTTCATAATCATCATGTCTATTAAAAAAAAATGTGTTTTTTATTTATTCTTGTTTTTGTTTTATATATGCTTCCTTTTAGAATAGCAAACAAAAAATGGAATTCTAAATTTCCTCATAATAAAAAATCTAAAAATAAAGAGGCCAGTCGTGACGCAAGGGCACAAAGTGTGACTGTAAATCGACTGGTTGTAGGTTCGATCCCCACTCGAAGAGATGAAGTATTTGCTTAAATTTATGTTTCCATTTCTTCGCTCTGGTGTCGAGGAGAAGGCTGGCGTTGAATTCTGCCGCTCAACACGCAATGCCTTCAGAATTCGGTAGAAAGTGGGAAAGCGAGTATCTTAACACTAGGTTCCCTCTGCCTAACCCGCAGTGTGCGGGATACGGCGTGAAGCTGATAAAAAAATATAATATATAAAAAAATAAAAAATAAATAAAAAAAAATTGTATTTAAAACATAATATGTATAATAAATTGTTTATTTTTTATTTTTTTCAGGTCTAGACAGACGAAAAAGAATACGTAGGGGGTTAAATGAAAATCGCGTCATTATAACTCAGCATTTTACAGAAAGAACAGTCACTCCTGGTGGAGATGTAAGTACTAAGAATTTAGAATATATCATAATATCATTTTTTTTTCTTTATATGTTATTACTATATTAACATTATGTTATCTTTTATTTGTTGTTATTATGTTATTATATTTATCTCTTTTATTGAGGATTTTGAGTCCAAAAGACCTCGATATTTTGATAATGTAATAAAAATAAAATCCCTAGAGATTTAAATTATGATTTTTTAAGTGCATTTTTTTTAATATAAATATTCGTATAATTGAAGCGAGAAGCGCGGGTGTCGCTAGTCGTAGTAAAAAAATGGTAATCATCAACGTTTTAAAGTACTTAAAATATAACATGTTAACCAAATTCAAACCCAGCCACGGTAATTTCAATAATTTATTAGAAAACGTACAAAAAATTTAAGATTCGAACCCGCGCCTCCAGGAAACCGTCTAAAACTGAAATTACTAGAACGCTAATGGTTAAAGCCTTGAATGGTTTCCGAATGGCGCGGGTTCAAGTCCCGCTACAACTAAATTTTTATACGTTTTCTATAAAATATTTTTTCTTTCTTTAATATGGAATGACTTCGCAGTGAAATCTCATAAACTTTTTAGATTAGCATGCAGTGTGCTGCTACTGGGGACCGGCCACCACAGTTTGTATGGGAACGAGACGGTGTCACTGTATCCAGTAATACTGATCCTAGGTAATTATATACTTTATTTTTACCTATATACTTTGTCCTGCACATAACAGGGTAGGTAGAGATTTTAGTACGATGGCACTTCTTTCTCCTCTTTCCGCCTGAATAAGAGACTTGTTAAGTGGTGAAGCAAATCATTTTCAAATCATCGCATTCCCTTAGGTAGAAATCGAACCCACACCCACCTCGTCTATAGTCAGGGACCTTATATACATACGGTGTCTCACTGTAGACGAGGTGGGTGATAGACCATGATGACCTCAATGAAGTATATATATATATATATATATATATATATATATATATATATATATATATATATATATATATATATATATATATATATATATATATATATATATATATATATATATATATATATTGAAAATAAATAAATATCTACTAATTAATACTTTTATGAGTATTATATCAGTCTATTTATCTAAATATTAATTGAATTAATAAAATTATTGTGAAGAAAATTTTATATGAAACACTATACAATTTAAGTGGCGGGGCTAACTCTGACTGCAAGTTCTGTGGGAAACATAGCCTTCCTCGATAAATGGACTATTTAACACAAAACTATTTTTTCAATTCCAATCAGTAGTTTCTGACATTAATGCTTTAGACAAAACAAGCTCTTCAGCTTTATAATATTTAGAATATATATATAGGTATAAATTATAAGTTTATTAAAATTAATAGAATTATTCGGGTTTTCCCCGACACAAAAACCTCTAAAAATTAAACATTTTTATAAATAGAAAAAAATGATCTGATAATCTTCAAAATGCTGAACATTTATTTTTTTTTATCTATGCTAAGAACACTCTCGATTAAGTAACCTCTCAAACAAAAAAACTAAACCAAAATCGATTCATCCGTTGGGGAGCTACGATGCCACATACACACATATAGACAGACAGTTCAAACTTATAAAACCCTTTTGTTTCCTCGGATTTTAAAAATATTGTAAAAATATTTTAAAAAATATGAATAAATACACATAAGTTTCATACAAATCCAACGTCAGTATAAGCGCATGGTACCTACATACAGCTCGTTGAAATCAAAATTCAATCCTCTTAACTATTGAATAGCTCTTTCACAAACACAATGTACGAACAAATGTTATACAGCATAAAGTGAAATTGGGTAACGTTACGACAGCGGTGTTCCCGGGTTCGATTTCTATGTTAAACATGGGTACGAGCCATGTTTGTATTGTAGAAATGCGATTTTCTTGTTTAAAAGTAGATTTTAGCAGCTTCGCTCTTTTTCTAGCATAGCATGGTAAGAGTTAAGAACTAGTGTTAAGACACTCCACAATATGTGGAGAACGAACCCACAACCATTACGTTTACAGTTACGCACACTCTCACTGGGCCATGATGGCCTGAGTCGTATTTTTATGATTTGAGTTTATTTTAATTATTTCGGTACGTTGACAAAACAAACCACGGCGTTAAGTTCCGCCACATGGCACGCAAACTAACGAAAATAAGACGGTTCATGGGGAACCGATTGCGGGAACAATTTAACTTTTATTTCAAATAAACATCTTTCTGATATTAGTTAAAATTGACAGAAAAACTAATCAAAAGTGTCGATACTCTCAACTTACAATCACAACACGTCGTGTCGAGTTCAAAACCAATTTCGAAACACTTGTATGAAGACTCTCTTTTACACGCTAGATTAGTTCGCGTATAAACGACAGACAGAAAATACTATTTACTCCCTATTTTTAATTTTTACAGTATTATTCCACAGTTAGAAAGGTTACTGTTTTAGAAAACGTATACAATTTGAACGTGGTAGGATTTGAACCCGCGCTCCTTGGAATCTGTCCAAGTACTCTGACCACTAATGGGTGGAATGGAAATGAACGTTTGGCATAGTGGTCAGAGCGCTTGGACGGTTTCCAAGAGGCGCGGATTTAAATACGCGTTAAATTTTTTATACGTTTTCTGAAAACGTAGGTAATATAATAAATATATTAATAAAAAATAATCTATTATTAAATTATTTTTTAATTATTTTACTTTAAAATAAATAAAAGCACGTTTTATTTTATAAAAAAAAAATTAAAAACTTTTTTAGTTCGTTGTTTGAAGTTGGTTTTTTTTTGTTAAAAATTAATTCATTTAATCGATTTTTTTGGGTAAAAACGCCAGAACTATTTTTAAAATCTATCAGGAACTATAGAACTCAGCTGCAGCAGCATGCGAAGAGAACTCCATTTTATTTTTGATCTACTCTACAATGCTCTGTTAAGTTCACAGGCATATCTACCTACCACCACCGTTGCATTTACATGTAGCTTTACACATTATATTTACAAATTATATATTACTTTACAAATTATATTGTTTTTTTTAACCCGCTTCTCGTACCATATATCACGTAGAATAACCACGAAACTCACTTTTAAAAAAGGAATAATATATAAAAAATATATTAAAACCTAAAAAGTTTCTTTATAACATGAGTAAAATGTACTTATATAAATGCACACAGTGTTCCACGAGATTATGTTGATTTTGAACATAATGAAGAGATTCACGGACTTTTACCACTACCGCAGTTTTTTAAGTAACAAGCTTAAAAATAAGTATCGTTTAATTTAGACTTCATTTTAAAATTTTGTTTCCGCATTAATACTTTTATAAAACTTCAACATATTACAAAATATTCGTTCTTACTTACTACTTATACAGTGTTCATTTTATTATAGTTTTATCAAATATTATATTTTTTATTGAGTAATATTAGTGTTGAGGCCAGTCGTGGCGCAGTGGCACAAGCGTATACACCAGACAGGTGGAAGGTTTGATTCCCACTGAGGAAATGAACGCTTTCTCAGACAACGAGACAAAGCGCGGCGTTGAATTTCGCCTCTCAACATGCAAGAATTCGACGAAAATTGGAGACCGCAAATTATGTGTGAATATATATACAGTCAGTGAATATATATATAAAATATACAGTCACTCAGTAACGAAAGAGTTGTATAATTATTATTTTTTTTATTTTCGATTAATGTTCTACAGTGATCGTCGAAAAGCTGCTATCGCTATTTCAGTTTACTGTTAATCTAATCATTTTTATTATAGCTTCACGTCTTGGGAATTTAAATTTATTTATTTTTTTTTTTGCTTCACGCTATACTCCTCACATAGGAAGGTAGACAAAAGGAACCTAGTGCAACACTCCATTACATATGCACCGCTTGATTTTCGACATATTATGTTTAATGGCAAATTCAATACCTCGCTTTGTCTTATCACCATAGAGAGTAAATGAAAATAACTTCCAAAAAAATTACTTGTGTATGAACATTTCAATTAAATTGGATTTTTTTTCTTAACGCGGTACCCCACATATAGCAGAGTAGGCAAAGAGAACCTAGTGTTATGATGCACGTGTCGCCCAATTTTTGAGATATTACGTGGTAAGTGGCGAAATTCAACGCCGCATATTGTCTACCCAATAGGAATAACTAAAATAAAAATGTCTTAATTAAGATAATCTCATTTACATTACGATATTCTACAGATACGCATTAGGACAACTAATGACATCCGATAACTCAGTGGTAGCGCAGTTAAACATCACTCGAGTTAGAGTGGAGGACGGTGGATTGTATTCCTGTACAGCTAAAGAGGGAGACCACGTGGCCAGCCATGAGAATAGGCTTGATGTTTATGGTATGTACTACTATACTATGTATGTTATTTTGCATTCCAATCCGAATTGGAATCCAAATACCAGGACGTGAAAATGTCAATAATTCCATACGCCGAGTGTTTACAATAAAAAAATATTTCACTGCGCCACGCTACCTTGAGTAAGCTTGGTAAATTTCAAATAATTATTAAGGAATGCTTAATGCTGGTTGTGATTATGTGTTTAATTTTTTTTTCTTTCTCTCTTTTTCTCTCTTTCTCTCTCTCTCTCTCTCTGTACTAGAAGCATTTTATTTTCCACGTTGAAGGAAGTAAAATGTAAAGGAATATATTACATTAAAGTTTTCTTTGCATATATTCCAAAATGAATTAACGTCATTACCTAACTACATTAATTTTCGACTATGAAAATTTATATATATATATATATATATATATATATATATATATATATATATATATATATATATATATATATATATATATATATATATATATATATATCTCTCTAAAAAATATATAAACTGTAAAAGAAATAAGACAATCTTTTTATTTTCCAGGACCTCCATATATCAGATCGTTGCCACCAATTAAAGTGCAAAGTGGAGAATCTATAAATCTAAGGTGTCCCTTCTACGGGTATCCAATAAGGTACGGCAGTATAATTTTAACTACGACTTTCCTAACAGACAGTAAGTGAGTCCGAAGTCCTAAAGCTTATTTAGTTTTTACTCAATAATATTAAAATTATAATTTTATTAGGGACCCGAAATCTTCACATAAATTATAATAGCCTACGTGTTATTTTGATGTAGAAGCTGTATTACTGTAAAGTTTCATCGAAACTCGTTCAGTAGTTTTGTGCGAAAGAGGAACAAACATCCACCTTTACAAACCTTTTTCATTTATAATATTAGTAGTTAGAGAGGATATAGTAGAGTTCCGTAGATTCTTCATATTTTTTTTCTTTATATATACAGTATATAAATTATACAGCATCATACCTATATGGCTACATATTAATTGATCAATTAGATCTAGATTTGACGCTGCCATAGCTTAATTGGGGCATGTCTAATTAACATGGCCTACAAGAGATTGCGGTTTAGGTTAACATCCCTTTTCAGAACATTTTAAATATTTCTATAAAATACAAACGTATCTTATGAATGCAATATCAATAAATGTATTAACTTTATAAGCAGAAATTTATACAAAAGCGACTTAATTCGTCTTAAGAAATTCGTAAGAACGGTTTTAATTGTCTGAACTGAAATTTCTTATAAAATTTTAAACAGGACTAGGTCCCCAATTTCAATACTAATAAATTCAATTTCCAACAGTAAAATCGACTGGGAGCACAAAGGCAAGACGATAAACTCAAACAACTTGTTCCAAAGTCGTTACAAACGCCAAAATCATCAGAAACGCAAATACCGACGCACTCGTAGCATTGTCAATATACATGGTGTTCTAACAATAGCTGAAATCAGTAAGGAGGATAATGGTGCTGTATACACTTGCATAGTGACCTCACCTTCCGGAGAAATGGCAAGGAGGGCATTTGAAATACAAGTTATAGAGCCGCCGATTTTAGAGGACCTACTTTTAGGGAACAACTTGCAGGAAGGCCAAATAGTCAATATTTATTGTAACGTCCGGAGTGGTGATTTGCCGATACATTTTGAGTGGTTGAAAGATGGTAAAAGGATTCCTAGTGGACTCAAGGTTTGTATGTGTAGAAGTTGCATATTTTGTGAAAAAGTAACGAAATCCATACTTAAATACAGACTTTTCCTTGGTCAGGTTGGAATGATGAAAACTCTACATAAATATAGAAAATATAAATAAGTAATAAACAATAAATTTAAATTCATCAATACTTATCATATAGTATTTATTAGCTTCATACTTAAAACTAAAATTATTTATACTACTTCTATTCCAAAAAATATTTTAAAATCTGTAACATTTGTTTTTTATTTTATATTTTCTATATAATATTTTATAAATTAAAATTTTAGGTGGTAGAGAGAAGTTCAGAACTATTTAGTGCATTAGTCATCAAGAGGGTTTCCTTAGAACACTGCGGTACCTATACATGTGTAGCATCGAATCACGTTGCCAAAGTCAATAAATCTACTGAACTATATATAAAAGGTAAATTTCATTTAATTTTATATTAAATATTAATATAATGGATGCTGGTTTCCCTATGCCTAACTTTAAAATGCTTTGGGGCACAAGTGTGTGACTGTGGGTTCGGTTTCCACTCAAGGGAATGAAATATTTAATATTTTCATTTCTTCGCTCTGGTAACGAGGCAAATTGTTGCGTTGAGTTCCGCCACTCAACACGCAATGCTTCAAAAATTCGGCCAAACCTGAGGAACGGAAGTGTCTTAATGGAGAACGGAGTGTCATAACACAAGGTTCCCAGATCTGCTTATCATGCTATGTGAAACTAAACACACAGTGTGAAACTAAAAAAACATTAAGCAGATTAAAATTTATGTAATACTTAACTTTGAACAATAAAACATTAGTAAAATACACATAATTATCAAGTGATTCATCGTTCATTCGCCTGTACATGTACCAGTGGCGAAGCTAGGCTATTTGCTGCCTGGTGCAGCTTAGGACTTGATGCCATTTAAAATGGTCAAAATAATTTCAGATTTCAAAACACAATAGAGTAGATATATATTTTTTTATTGCTTCAAAATTATAATAACTATATATAAGTTATAACTTTAGATTTTGGTAAAAATTATTGCAAGCATTTAAAAAAGGACGTTACGCGCTTTTTGGCAAAGTCAATATTCACATACTTATTTAACAGAAAACGTATAAAAATATTCACATTTCAAAATCAATAGTATCGACTAGTTCATGTTCGATTGACATGATAGCGAGATTGTATCTTTCATTTTCATTCTCTCATTTTTCTTGTACATTTCTTGATTCTTGATTGAAAAAACTTTGATGCCCCTTTCCTTTCCTTTCGACGCCCGGTGCGACTGCACCACTCGCACCCCCCCAGCTACGCCACTGACATGTACTCGTAGATGAGGATTGTGGAACCAGCGATGGTTGTGGGTTCGATCCTCACTTGATTGAATAATCATAATAAATATTAATTATATTTTCACTCAAAAAAATTAGATCTTTACTTTTTTGTATTAAAGGACCTTATGAATATAATAACAAAAGTAATTACATAGTATATGCTTTATATTATTTAACTTACTTATAGTACTGTCACAATTCTCTCATGTAGTCGAAACTTCTGCTAGATATATACGCATATATTATAAATTGAAATACAAACATTAACTTTCTTCCCAAAGTTTTAGCTTTACTCAGTATTGTGGAGATTCGAGTTTGTATAAATTTGTATACTATATTTAATAGTATTTAAAACGTATTAAAGGTATCTTACCATCGTGGCACAGCGTTACAATGGAGTGGCACAACGTCTAACGTGACAGTTGCCGGTACGATTCCAGCTCGAGTTAATGAATTATATTCATTTCCTCGCTCTGGTAACAAGACAAGAAGCGGCGTTGAATTTAGCCACTCAACAAGCAATGCCTCGAATTTCGCGCCTGGGGGACGAAGCGTTTAACACTAGAGTTCCATTGCTTATCCGTTAGCATATGCGGGATACAGCGTGAACCTAGAAAAGCTTGAATATAAAAAAATGTTTCAGTGGCACCAAAGTGGTTAGAAGAACCTTTAAATTCATCTCTACTGCTTGGAAGAAAAGGATCAGTGTCATGCAGTGCGAGTGGATATCCACAACCGCAAGTACATTGGATGAAGAAAGACGGTAATTGTTTATCATTGGTTATGTGATCGAATTTACGTAAATTCCGTACGTCTTAAGGTCCACGTAAACAAACTTGGGAACAACAAATATTATATAATATACAAAATTAAAAAACAACATCAAAAATATAACATCGAAAGTCACCAATAAATATCTCAAAGTTATTTATACTTTCAGCACTTCTAGGAACATGGCAGCCTGTTTTAGAACTGGCTGGAGGAGGTATACTAAGTCTTCCAAATGGAACTTTGGTAATAGAAGAAGTATCTTTAACAGATGAAGGATTGTATTCTTGTAACGTGGAAAATGGCGTTGGAACACCACTTAGCAAAACTGTTTGGATGAGTGTTAATAGTAAGTTGATAAGATTGTTATTGATTCGATTCCCAATCAAGAGAATAAATTTATACGAATCGTTTTCATTTTTTCGTTCCGGTGGACTGGAGAGTTAAGAATTACGCTTGATATTCGCTAAGCCACCTTCTTTACATCTCTAATTGATATATTGTGGTTTACCAAGGTGATAGTGAATTTTCTCATTTAAAATAAGTATTATTCTGCACCAAACGGCGCACAAAAATAACAACCAATCAAAAATTTCAGAGCCAGTTCATTTTGATACAACGTCCACAAATGTAACTTCTCGTCTTGGACATCCTGTTACACTGGAATGTCGAGCATTAGGCGACGACCCAATACGAATATCTTGGACCCATGATGGAAATGTTTTAGATTCACAACATCATAGGTAAGTTTTTAGTCCATTAAGAAACTTATTAAAGTAAATAAGAAGCTCGAGGCCCCTATGTTGAAAGTTTTTATACTTTGTTACAAATATTCTTCTTTTCTACAAATTTTTCCACGTTTAATAATAAATTTACTATCACTTTACAGGGCAAAACATTCCGAGACAAAAACCCCAGTCGGTCTCAAAAGTACTGTGAACATACAATATTCTGAAGCGAGCGACGCCGGCTTTTACCAATGTCGAGCAAGTAATCCCTATGGAGCAGCCAGCTTCAATATATTTCTTACTATTCTAGGTAAAATTACTATTATTTTTAGCATAGTTTTATTGTCTGTACCTGTATCATTGTAAAAAAATTAGGGGCATCAGAATTTACTAGGATTAGTTTTAGACTATTAAATGAAAACATATTTATATCCAATATCTTTCAATATTTTTATTGAACCTAATATGTAGGACGCTCGAAGCGCCATAAATTAATAACTGAACTGAACTTAATATTCTCGCCCTATCCTGGCTTGATTATCCTGGATATTAAGGTTACATATTTTAATAATATTCTTTTTCCCATGCCAGAACCCCCGACGCCCCCATCAGATATTCGGGTTGAGTCCGTCCGCTCCCGCACGTCTACGGTGTCATGGCGTGATGCGCGTGCGCATAGAAACTACGCTTTACAATATATACCTGCGCATTATACTGACAGTGGATGGGAGGATGGACATGCTGTTAATGTTAATATTACTAGGTGAGAATTCATATTTATGTAAAATATTTAAGTAATACTTTTAATATAAATAAAGTTACATCCATGAGCATCATTGAACAGTGATTTTATTTTGTATTGACAGCACTTATTTGTTGTGGATATAGTCAACATTCAAAATAATTAACTATTTACATCTCCCATGGCAACGTGCTATACGTTTTCGAACTCTTATACCCAACTATCTATTGTACTTGCGATGGTTATGGGTTCAATAACCATTCGCTGAAGACGTAGTCATAAATTCATATATTAAGCAACTTATTCAAAACCTTAATATAATTTTACGTCCATTTAAAATATTTTTTTTGCTCTGTCCGAATTCATTGAAAATATATCATAAACAAATCATATATCATTATATAATAAATTTTCAGAAAAGACAATGACATACGTCAGACAATAGAACTACAGAACCTACGACCAGCGACCTCGTATGCTGTGCGAGTTGCAACGGGTAACGAGGTTGGAGTCAGTCGGTTTACAGCTCCTATACATTTTACAACACATGAGGAAGGTATGCTTATTTAAGAAACGAAAGTCCATAATGTAATTTAATAGAATGAACTGATTCATATCTACATCTTCTATAAGCTTTCTGAGCGATTAAATTTGCCCTTTAATTATATGAAACTATTATTTTTATTCAACTATTGGTCAACAGGGCCAGTCGTTGCACAAAAATATACTGTACACACTGTAAACGTGACATGTTGTGTGGGTGCGATCCCCATACTAGGAAATGGATTTTTGTTTCTTTACGAGGCAAAGTGCGACGTAGCTCAGACCAGTTTTTGGGACTTGCGACATAAATGTAGGCTAGTAGAGCTCCTTCTCCTCTAACCTCACCAGATTCAAAATGATTCTACTCATACCACTTTTGAAATATCTTCTAGAAATTAACTGATGATAGTCCTAGGCTGAAATCTTTTAGTAAACTAGAGAAAAATGCCGCTATCTTCTTTAAGAAAGTATACCGAATATCAGATCCAAGGTCTTAGATATAATTCTTATTTCTTACTTAAACTTTTTTAGCTCCGTCTTCCCCGCCAACAAATATCCAAGTAGAACAAACAGAAAGCCCTGGAGAACTCTTCATAACCTGGCTCCCACCGCCCAAAGACCATCACAATGGTGTCATAACCGGATATCACATAAAAGCTGTTCCGCAAAATGTTGGGACAAGTAAGAAATTACTGATTTTATGGTCTTTTTACACAAGAAAAGACAATTATTTTTTTATAAATTCTTATCATTTCATCTGGATTAAATACTAGAATCTTTCTTAAATATTTTTTTCTATTTTTTATCTTTTTGATAGAGAGTATAATAGAAAGATAGACTAGGATTATGAAGTTCTTAAACTCTTTATATAAGCGTAAACTAGCGTAAAAAGTGTAGTAAACATAGTAAATCATTTGATGATAGTTTTGGTTGATGATATTAGTAATGTTACGTTGATTTCTACTCTCTTTACTTCTGTTAAAACGGAGAGCATAATATAAAATAACCTATACATTTTAAAAATAATTATTTACATTTATTTATTTCGTAAATTTTAAATCATCTTTCATTTTAATATTACTTTGCTTAGACACGATATTCAGTTTCAGAAGACAGCGATACAAGGACGCTGAAAGTTTCACAGCAAACGGGAAAACAAGAGACGACGTTAAGTGGTCTTTTAAAAAATACTAGGTAAGTATGCATGTTGCTTATCTATCAAAAGTTAAGAGAGAGCTGGCATGAGCTGAAATCGTATTTTTATTCAGACTGTATTCTACATATAGCAGGGTAGGCATATTTAATAAATAAAAACATAGTTTTAAGACATTCCGTTCCACACGCGCCGCCTAATTTTCAAGAGTGGCGATACTTAACACCGCCTTTTTACCAGAGCAAGAGTTGAGGGCCAACCGTTATCTTTATAATCAGACAGTATGTATGAATGTTATTGATATGTGAAGTGTAATTTAAAGTCTTAGGTAGTTTAGGTCATTGGAAAATATTTAATTAAATATCTGTATACTAATTTGAAGCCATATATCCTGGAGCTGCACCAAGCATGATTAAATACAAGACTACATATATAAAATATAATATATAACTTATGTGATTTTAAGTGACAGTTGAGACATCTAATTTTTCTTTACAATTGTTACAATCTTTAAGGTTTCATTTTCAACTAAAAGTAATACTTTTGTTATAATTATTTTTATTGTATATTAGGTATGCTGTAACGATATCAGCGTTTAACAGTGCGGGCTCTGGGCCATTTTCTTTACCTGTATTTCAAGATACCATGGAGGGAGGTAATTTTTCTTTATGATTTTGATAATAGATACCATAGTGTTACAGTACTGATGCGTCTGACAATATTTATAAATATATGCTAAGTTCTAGTTGGGATTTTATATGTTTTTCGAAAATTAGATGTCACCTACTCGATCATTTTTCAATAGAACCTGCATATAAATTTAAAAAGGACACAATTTATTCAATATTTATTGAAAGTTTTCAGACATATTCTTTAAGAGAAAGAGCTTTTTATTACTTACTAGCTTTCATCGGTCGTGATTTTATGGTTACTAATACTAATTGATCCTACAAAAATAAACATTTTGTAACAGTAGTTTCTGAGATAAACAACCATTTCAGTTTTCAGAAATGAAACAAATTTTTCACCTTTATAATATTACTATAAATATCCTATGTGCTATATAAACAGACAAAACCTATAATAACCAAACTCTTTTCCCAGCTCCAGAACACGCACCATCTTCAGTGGAATGCACCGCAGTGTCTTCAACGTCTCTAAGAGTCGGTTGGCAGCCGATAGCATCACATGGACAAGGAAGCTCGTTGATTGGATACACGATATTGTATTCTACTGAAGGTATTTACACTTATACTTTTCTTGAAGATAGAATTTGTTTTTTTTTATTTGTTAAAACGTGTTGGGATTTATGTCTATCGATCTATCGATAGATAGATCCCAGGTTCGACCTTATATGGAGTACTGTTGTCATTTCTGGGCTGATGCACCCCAGTATAAGCTTGACGCATTTGATCGTATACAACATAGATCCAATGATCTGTGAAAGGCTTGACACTTTACCATCAGGTGACCCATATGCTCTTTTGCCTTGTCTCTTTCCCTAAAAAAAAAGAAACTTTTTGTGTGATTACGTAATAAATTCAAATTTGACTATATTATATGCCAAATGACGAATGTTTGAATATTTATGTAAGTTTATGGAATCAAAATTAAAACAGAAAAAAATATTTTAATCATTTGTCTTAAAATAATGTTTTTTCTTAATAATTATGAGCAATTAAATATATGGCTCTCAAATTTTTATATCAATCCATGAATACAATTTTTCTTTTAGAAAGTGCCTGGCAGAATCAGACGTCTCTCCATACAGAAATATACATACAAAGTTTAACAAAATACACAAATTATACAGTCAAAGTAGCTGGGTTCTCTAGTTATGGGGCTGGACCGTTCTCTTATCCCATAGTATGTACTACGTTACAGGATGGTAAGCATAGATCTAAATTGACCTATATTTTAAATCTTTAATTTGTCTTTCTCATTAGATTTTTTTTGAGTTAATTGTAGATTTGAATTGCGAGTTGTGATCAGTGTTTAATTAATTTGGTTAGATTATTTATTTTCCTCTATCATATCAGGTAAGCATATGGGAGAACGATTGAAAGAATACTTGAAGCATTTAAAAAAACGTGATTTAAATATAATAGAGGTCTTCATGGCACAGTGTATCAATGTAATAGAATGAATGCATGTCTCAAGAATTCGCTACAGAATTAGGAAAGGATATCTTAATGGAGACAGAGTGCCTTAACCTTAAGTTCCAAGGTTCTTTCTGCCTGCTTTGTGTGGGATATAGCATGATGCTAGAAAAAAGATATTTAAATTTAGGAATACAAAAACACCTTATAATATTTTTATTTATCTCTAGTTCCAGACGCACCATCGGATATAAAAGTTCTTATACTATCCGCTTCGTCTCTACTCATCAGTTGGAAAAGACCAGATCATCCGAATGGAGAACTAATTTACTATACAGCTTATGTAAAACAAACATCTGGGTATGATTTGTAATATATTAATAATATAAGCATAATCAACTAAATTTGTTAAATTTAATACAAATATAATGTACATTTCTCTAGACGGCTGTCTCTTCTTTCTAGCACTTCATAGTAATTTCTCATAGATATATTTTTTTCGTCTGGTAAATAAAGCACGGTATTGAGTTCCGTTATCCTTTACCCAATGTTTCTAAATGATTTAGCACTAGACGGCATTTAATATCCACGGCAAATATGAAAAAAAGAACATAATATGTTCTTTAGAACATAATATATTATATTATTTAAGAAACTACAGGTTCAAATCTCACTCGATTCTAAATTTTCATACTATTTTATGAAATATATAATTTTAATGTATAACTATCATGAATTCCGCAGTAATGGCTCACCACAAACATTAAGAGTAGATGTATCTAAAACTACAACAGAGGCTAAAGACTTGACGACGGGAAGGCCGTATGAAGTATGGGTGACAGCGAGTACTAGTGTAGGAGAAGGCATTGCAAGCAAACGACTGTCTCAGACACCTGCCCAACGAGGTAAGAGTGTAGGGGAGTAAAGATTTTGATTTTAAAGTTCTTATTTTATTGGAAGAATTAGCCTTATTGCATAAAATAGTAATTATTGTATAAGATATGGAGATGTCTTAATAAATTAATTGAAAAACTATACGTACCGATTAAAAAAATCTTTAACCATTAGAATGAAGGATTAGAATATTTTAATCTTGAATAGAGTAAAGTAAGAACCCGTCGTGACGTAGCGGTAACTGATCATCATCTGAATGTAAACGGGACATTTGCAGATTCAATTTATATTTGGGGAATTAATTATTTATCTGGTAAAATCAATTGCATTCCGCAAATCAACTCCACAGTAACTACTCTAGCTCTAGTGGAAAGCGGAAAATAGAGACTTGACACTAGTTTATCTAGAATGGTTCTACAGAATAAAGTGAAAAGCTGAAAAAAATAATATAATTAATTTCCAGTGGTAGCAGGTGTGGCGTCGCTCGGCGGTACAATATCAGTAGGAGTGGGATCCTCTCTTCTTTTAGTATGTCAATGTGTGGGAGTACCACCACCGCGCACCGTGTGGTATCATAAGCACAATATTATTACCCACCATCCTCGTTTCACAAGGAATCATGATGACAGCTTGCTTATTAACAGTCAGTAAAAATTTGTAAATTACATATTAAATATTTAAATTAAAAAAAAAAGTTCAAATACTGTTATTATAATATTAATACTGTTTTAATTGGATTTCCATACCATATTCTAAAAGAAACACCTAACCTTACTCAAAAACGATGAAATAAATACTTTTACTAAAGCTTTGGTAAGATGAAGCGTGAGATAAATAAAATATTTCCAATTTGGCCGAAAATTGAAGAATGAGTTCTTCAATTTCCGGCCAACCAGGATGAAAAAAAATTATTAATAATACTTATTAATAAATGTGTGCGTGTGTGTGCTGTGTGCGGGATACAGCGTAAAGCTTATTTGAATTTTTCTTATTAATAAATAAACATTTTCAGATATAGACCAATCACTAAGCGGTAATTACACATGTCTTGCCAAAAATCTATACGGATCGGATTCAGTGGAGTATACAGTCATAGTGCTTCCTTTACCGGAAGCCCCTGTACTGAGGGCAACGCCGTACAAAGACTCCATACTGGTTGAATGGGAACAGCCATTTTATAGTGGAAATAGAAGTTCTGGACAAAAAATTAGTAAGTAGTTTTTAAGGTTAAGACGCTGTATTTTCCATGTTCCTTTCTGAACAAAGATCTGTGAGATATCTTTTTTTTGTCTTATTTTTGTGTTTTTGTCTTATTTTTATTCAATGTTGGAATAACAATCAATACCTGAACCCGCTTGCTTACACACTTTTAACATCATATAAATAATAATTATTTTTATTAATTATATATTAAGCCGTCGTAGCGCCACGATAATGGGTTTTATTCTTACTCGGAGGAAATGAATTATTTTGGATTTACTCGTTTTGGCGTTGACTTGGGCCATCACGCATAATTCTGATTTTGATCAACAAGCGAAAAACGATATATCTTAACATAGTCAACATATTTTTTATTCAGCTTACAGTTTAACTTGGAAGGAATCCAGCGGACCGTGGCAAGAAGCGTGGTCGCCCAATAAATTGGCCAACAAGTTGTCCAACTTATCGGGCGTACAAAAACACGCTCTAACTGGCCTTAAGTGTGGAACGAAATATTCTTTGAGGATAACCGCTACTAACAAAGTTGGGACTTCTCAACCTGCGTACTTGGATGTTAGTACTTTGGGTGGAGGTATGTATGTTTTGTCTCTTTTTCTCACTTAAAGATAAAAGAGATAGCTTAATACATAACAGTTAGTAGATAATTGACTATCTTTGCTATATAATGTGCATTGTTTATTTAATGGAATTTAAATAATATTTTATTAAAGAAATAAATTAAAATTATTTCCATCAAAAATATTTCAATATAAAAAGTACTATTGTTTTCTAATATTACTATAGATAAATATTTTTTTTTTTATTTTCAGCACCTATCCCACCATCAACAAACGAATGGCTCTGGAGTAACTGTTCCCACATCTACATACAACTAGCTGGATGGGACGACGCTGGATGTGAACTTAGGACCTGGGACGTGGAATACAGAATACTGGGTGCAAGAGGATGGATGCGGGTGCATAATGCCGTGGTTTGTATGTTTTTATATGATTTTTATTCGTTTTGGTTTATTTTTTATTGTTAGTTATTTTTAACGAAGAAGTTTAAATTCAGTTTGAAATAACGCTTATAATATAGACAGTGGCGTAGCTAGGGTATTTGCTGCCTGGTGCGGCTTAGGACTTGATGCCCTTTAAAATGGTCAAAATAATTTCAGATTTCAAAACACAGTAGAGTAGATATATAATTTTTTATTGCTTCAAAACTATAACAACTATATATAAGTTATAATGGGGGTATAATGGTGTGTCAAGTGGCGACGAATGCGGCGTTGGAGACCGCCACCCAACACGCCATGTCCGGAACGACGGGAGGTGGAGGACGGAGCTACAAATAGCTACGTGGAATGTAAGAGGAGGGATGAAACAAAAGATGAATGAATTATTAGATGTGATGGATGATAGAGATTTGGATGTCGTCTGCGTGACTAAGACCTAGCGGAAGGACAATAACACTACCGATTTACCGGGCAGTCGAGTCGCTTTCTGGGCCGGCGTACCAGAAAGCCAGCGGGGCTGTCAAGATGTAGGTGTGTTATTGTCCTAATCGATTGGTTAGTGCAACGGTTGAATACAAGGCGATCCACCCGGGACTGCTTTGGATTCGCTTTAAGCTGGGGATAACAAGAGTATTCTTGTTAGTGGCGTATGCGCCAGTATCGTCAGCTCCATTAGGCGAACTCGAGGAGTTGAGTTTTGGGAGAGTGTCAGGGTGCGTTAGAGGGAATGAAAAATTAAAAATATGCGGCGATTTGAACGGATGAATCGGAACTGCGCGAAGCGGTTACGAGGGAGTGCTAGGTCAGTATGGTGACAAGAGAATAAAGGAGGCTGGAAAGCTTATATTGGAAATTTGCAAGAAAAGGAATTTGTTTGTGGCAAACACGACGTTTGAACACAAATAAATTCACATGTATACATTTGAGCGAGCAGAAGGGAAAAGTATGATTGATTTATTCCTAGTGGATCAGCGTATTCAAAGCCAAGTTATAGACACGCGAGTGTTTAGGAATTCTGAGCTGGGAACAGACCATTATCTAGTCGTTGCTAGAATAAGGGGTCTGTTTACAGGTTGGCACAACTACACAAGGTGTCCAAACTTGGAGTCGAATTATCCCATAAGAAACTGGAAGCTTTAAGATCCACCAATTAGAGAGGAATATCAAGAAAGAGTTTCCAAGACGCTAGATAGCAGCGAATCTGGAAATGAAAGTATTGGAGTATGCTGGTAGAACCTTAGGGATTGCATGAAAGAAGCAGCAATAGAGGTATGTGGTAAAGGGAAAAGAAGGAAGGCTTTACCAAAAACCGCGACGAATTGTGGGATGATGAAGTGGAAACCATAGAAAGAAAAAAAGAAAGCATGGCAGGATTATAAAGCCTCAGGTAAGGATAAAAGTATGAGAGAAATTAAAAAGAAACAGTATAAGCTACAAAAGCACCAAACGAAAGTACTGATGAGGATGAAGCGTGAAAAGGCAGAGAATGAAAGAGACGAAAGATTAACGAACAACTTCAGAGAAAACACGAAGCTTTTCTGACGAGAAGTTAGTGTTTCTCGAGGTTGCTCACGAGGTTGCTTTCGAAGGGTGGTGAAATTTTAACGGAAGAACCACACATTTTGCAGCGATGGCCGGAATTTTACAAGGAGATGTATGAATGTGATGGAGTCCTCAGTCTCTTTATTTCGCTGTTACTCAAGTAACAGCGAAATGTTAAGTCTTGAACGTATGCAATACGAAGTCTGAAATGTGGTAAGGCAGCGAGAGCAGATGGAGTTATTGCCGAGATGATCGAATATGGTGGGCCACGCATCTTGGACTTGTTCTGGTTTTTGTGCAATTTATGCTGGAAATCAGGGGAGATCCCAGATGATTGGCGAGGAGCGTTCATCGTGCCTTTGTATATTGGCAAAGGTTCATAGAAAGACTGCGCAAACTATAGGGCTATCAGTTTGATTAGCTTGGGTAGTAAAGCTTATGCTAAAATATTACCGAGAAGAAAGCAAGAGAGATCTGAAAGGCTATTGTAAGAGGCCCAAGGAGGCTTTAGACCTGAAAGAGGGTGTATGGATCAGATCTTTTCCCTCCGCATGATCACGGAAAAATTTTTGGCCGTTAACCAAAAAGTTTTCTGTGCTTTTGTGGACTTGGAAAAGGCGTTTGACAGATTTGTAAGAGCGAAATTATGGGAGATACTACCCCGGTACAAAGTGGGCGGACTCTTGCTGCAGACCTAAAATCTCTTTAAAGAGATCACTCAGCTTGCGTGCTAGTAGGAGCTGGCGTATCGCCCTGGTTTGACATCCGATCGGGTGTTAAACAAGGTTGTGGCATGTCAGCTTGGTTCCGGAGGGCGGCACACGATCGCCGCCTTCCGCCCTAATGAGCCAGAGGGCGGTCAGCTTGGGGAAGCTGGCCGCCGGTTGCTCCCGCGCGCTACTCCGAGCAGGCCGTCGAGGGTGACCACACACCCTTGACTCCGCGACGTGCCTTGCAGGCTCCCGCCGCCGCGCTTCGCGGAAGACTATTATCCCCGCGTCTCGAGGCCAGTGGCGGTCGAGGAGGAGCACCGTGAGGTTTTAGTGGTTATTCGGACGGCTTACATCTGCCAGCCCGCGAGTCCCACATAACCCACTCGAGTCCCCATTCGGGCCGGTATCCGTAACAGAATTTCCTCATGAAAAAAAAAATGTCAGCTTGGTTGTTCAATTTGTATTTGGATAGTTGTCTCCATGGAGTGAAACAAAGTAATTTGGGAGTGAAAGTTGGCCTGAAGTGAAAGGTGACCTGAATGTGAATTACCTGCTGTACGCAGATGATGCAGTGCTTATTGCATCATCAGAATGCGAGTTGCAGGCATTGGTCACCACTCTGAAAAAAGGGTGTGAAAATAATGGTCTAAACCTCCATGCGAACAAGACAAAAGTTCTGAAATTCATCTGAAGGTCATTTTTGAAAGAGATGAAGAAAGGAAGCAAAATCAGTGTAAATGGTAAGATATTAGAATAAGTGAATGTAGTGGTATATTTGGGAATGTGGAAAGGCGTATTGCTGCCGGTAACAAGGTTAACGGAGCCTTAGCTGCATTGATAAGATGGCGAAACGTCAGCAAAGCTGCGCGTTTGGCCGTACACAATGCAATGTTGGTACCGACGCTGTTAAACGACAGCAAAACGTGGATATTACAGAAGAAGAATGAAAGAAAGATGAATGCCGTGGAGATGCGATCTCTTCGTAGGATATGCGGGGTCAGCTTAGCTGATTGAATCCGCAATGAAGAGATACACAGAATGGCAGGTACTAGCGAGGATATCACGGTGAGAATGAAGAAGAACTCGCTCAGCTAGTTTGGGCACGTCGAACGAATGAGTGATGAAATAATGGCAAAAAAGATTTATGATGGAAAAGTGAATGGTAAGAGAGATAGGGGGAGACCTCGGTTGACCTTCGAAAACACAGTATCAAAGATACTGGAGGAAGGTCACTTAAAAAGCATGTGGACCCCCCGGAGGGCATGTATGAAGAGGTTGATAACAGTGGACAAGGCGAAAGAGGTATGTAGAGACCGTAGCGTTTGGCGCTTCGTTCTCTCTTACTACCCCGCTAGGGATAAAGCGTGAAGCTAAGTTAAGTTATAACATTAGATTTTGGTAAAAAATATTGCAAAAATTTAAAACGGACATTACGCGCTTTTTGACTAACAAAGTCATTAATCACATTTTCAAAATCAATAGTATCGACTAGTTCATGTTCAATTGACATGATAGCGAGATTGTATTTTTCATTTTCATTCTCTTATTTCTCTTGTACATTCCTTGATTCTTAATTGAAAAAAAATATAAGAATTGATCGTAGACTTTGATGCCCCTTTCCATTTGTTGCCCGGTGCGACCGCACCGCTCGCACCCCCCCAGCTACGCCACTGAATATAGATACTTCACCTTAAATCATTCTTATTAGCATCCCTCGCACAGCAGGTACAACGAAGGTACCAATTTCAAGATTGTAGGCCAACGAGAAGTATAAGTTATATAATTTGACAAACTTACAAATTTTAAGTATGCGGGTGAATGCACACATTTTGTATGAAAAGTATAAGATAAACATAAACATAACACAACATAAACATTTATAAGTTTGTACTAAAAAAAATATCTGTAGTGTAATTTTAAATTTCCATTTTTTCAATTTATGCTTTAAATTGTATTTCGCACTCGTAAGTTCTCATTTCTTGCCAAATTTAATTGTTGTAGATCTACGGGAAACATCCTATAGGTCTTGAATACGCGGCGGCGTCATCTTTAGGCAATTGCTTTATTGTTTTCAGGCATATGCAGATTCTTCGTACGCCCTCTATCAATCTAATTATCGTACGAGTTTTCCTATATCGGATCTCACACCAGGCACATGGTACCAAGTTCGAATAACAGCTAACAATGAAGCGGGCAGCATCACTACTACCTATAACTATGCTACTAAAAATGAGGATGGAAGTAAGTATTTTTCTTTGTCATTTTTTTTAAATAAAAAAAATTGTCACCACTCGCAATATTTAAATTTTGAACGAAACGCAGAGAACAGAGTGTTATTCTCTTTGCCTGCTGTTTATATAGAAATACTATAAATGTAGGTATATAGTTTGTCCTTATCAAACTATACCTACACTTAAAATGAAAATATATAAGACAATATTTATAAATAATATTTATTAAATATAATTAATTAAATTAAAAAATATATACATTTATATTTCGTTTTAAGACTTTTTTTATAATTTTCCAGGCGAAATTGGCCCACCATCAGATTTATTTGACTTAAACATGCTAGTCATAGTGTTTAGTTCCATCTTGCTCGCTGTGTGCCTTGTATGTTGTGTGTACATATTGGTGAAACGACAAAGGTAAAGTAAATAGTAAATAAATTAATGAAGATATTAGGTTCCAATCCTTAGCGAACACGTAAAATGATTATGAAAATTAAAAAATACATAATTTAAACAAAACCTGCAGATTCGAAGTGCGCATAAACAGAAAATAAAGTCTCTGCGTTCCGATTGTAATTCAACATTTAAGTGATTGAAAGTTTGAGTAGAATAAAAATAATCTACTATACGAAATGAATTTTCTTAAGGTTCTTAGCTTTTCTCCAATAAACGTATAAAAATAATTAATAAGATTTGGCTTCCTAGAGGCGTTCAAATACCGCTACTTTCATTTTTTATACTTTTCCTAAATAAGTGTAGATCATTAAATGCATAGCTCCCTACAATAATTATTTATTTATTTTAATAATATTAATTTTTTTTTTATTCCTTATTCAATATAATTTTTGAACTCATTTTTTTTTTAATTATCAGAACAGTGACTTTCACGGAGTACCGTGATTCTATAACAGTGGACAAATCAGAGAGCGGGAACATAACAGCTAACACGTCTCACAGCAACCTCGCCAACGTGAAAGAGAATGCCATAAACACGCAGAATAGAATATACAGCGCTCCTATACATGTCAGAAATAATAGTAAGCATGGTAAGTTTTTTATGCATTTTGTTTGGTAAGAAAAAAATCCTAGTGTTAGGTCACTCTTTCATCTCATGTTTTCTATTGTGCGGGTATCCTAAAACTAATAGTATATCGTTTCTGTACATGAAAATCGTATCGTCGTTTATCACAGTAACAGAGCAAAAAGCAACGTTTTTTTTTTAGATTTTGTCTGTTTGTGTATTTTGTCGTTTGTCTGCTTTGTCTGGTTGTATATTTGTGCCCGCAACTTCCCTTAACATTAAGTGTTTGTTTTTTTTTCAATAGATTTTGAATAAAAAAGATTTGCCAATATATTATAAATAATTTTATTAGAAAAAAAATTAAATTTTCAATTGAGATAAGTGTGTTAAATGCGGACAAAAATAATTACATCGTAATGCAGTGAAAAAAGATCAAGTCTTATGTTGTGGTTGCTTGCTTAGTTTATCTGAAGAGGACTTAAGAGCACAATCTGAGAGTAACTTCTTATATCGTTATCATTTACCAGATTACTATGATGTAATAAATAAATGTATATTTCAGTTCTGCGTGAAATTTCTATCAAAATTTACTAAGTAGTGCACAATAAAAAAAAATATTATTTATAAGTTACTAGGTTCTCTCTATTTTCTCTGTAAAAATAATAAATTACACCTTTACATTATTTCCAGAATTATACGAAATAAGTCCATACGCTCAATTTGCTGTTGGTTTCCGTACATTCGGTCACGTCGAGAACCAGGACCTGCCGAGCCGGCACTTGAAGCAGAGATATGATACTGGTATGTAATATGTTTTCTTTAAGCTTCACGCTGTATCCCGCGCACAGCGCACATCTTAACACTAGGTTCCCTCTGCGTGTACCCCACACAGAGGGAACCTAGTGTTAAGATGTTCCGTTCCTTTATTCCTTCGTTATTTGTTAAGGATAAAAAATAAAACAAAAAGTATATTTACTTAGGTTTAGGTTAAGTAAATGAAAATTAAAGAACGAAGTGAACTTCTATATAAATAAAACAAGGTGTATGATAGAATACAAATTTTATTGTCACATGATCAGTAAGCTACATACATTTTGTTAAATATCTTTAGAAATGTTAACATCCGTCTACCTCCTCCGTCCTTGTTTTAAAATTATTTGCAAAGACAGAAAGTGTGTGCATTCAAATACACTATATTTTTACAGAAACAAGCTTTCAAATATGTTCAGAATCAGAAGATAGCGACAGCATATCGAAGTCCACCTTAAAGAGTATGCCAAGAAGTAAGTATTAATAAAATAGGAAATTCAAATTAAGTAAATAAATAATATGTTATTTAATTCAGAAAAATAGGTTTTGCATTTATACACTTAAAAATATATTAAATTAACCCTTTTTTTCGTTTAGCTTCACGCTACATCTTGAACATAGCAGGGTGACTCATATTCCTATGTCTCCAAGGAGCAGGAGGCATCCACTGAGTTTCGCCATCTTGCACGATCGTGGGCTTCTCGTTTAATTTCGTTCCATGTCTTGCCAATCTTCTTCGCCTCATCTAAAACTGACCATCGCCCAGTTGCTTGGGACGGCTACGTTAACGCTTCCCTCGAGAATTCCAATCTATTGCCTGCTTTGGAATATGGTCATTACCTTGACGAAGCTACTTCACTACTACATCCATTAGGTACGTTTGATTTGCTGGCCGATCTGTGATTTTCGGCAAAGTTCACGAAGGTGGGCATTCGGAGTTGGTTCGGGCTATTGGATACTAATAATTGAGCGATCTTTGAATTTGTGAACTTGTTCCACAATATCTGTGCCCATTTGAAGCGGTGTTGAATTATTTACTCTAGAACTTATCTTACGAGATGAGATCTGAATTGAAGAAAGAAAGGTTTTTTCGAGATCGACAAGGGTTAGGTATAGCTCTCTCTCTGCCATTCTGATGCCTGTTCGAGTATAATGCACAAAGGCTGTTGATTTGGTGTATGCACGAACGGTTGGAGCGAAAGCCCGCCTATTCGTTCTGAAGGAGAGGTTCAGCGGCTCTTGATTCTGTACAAGATGATCTTGCAGAAAACCTGAAATAGAACTGAAAGCGAGGTAATGCTTCTCCAGTTGCTGCATTGACTTAGATTTACCTCTTTTAGGTTGAGTTCTAAGGAAGCCCATATTCCAGACCTCAGGAATCCCTTCAGTGTACCAAATCTTATCGATCAAATGCTTCAGAGTCTCAACAACGGTAGATAAGTCAGCTTTGAGCATTTCTGCAGTTATAAGGTCGAGTCATGGTGCTTTTTGGACCTTCAAGGGAAGAATAGCTCTAGCGACTTCTTCATGAATCGGTATCAATGTCGAATAGCTGTGAGGGTGGGATGTTTCGACTGATGTTGCCAACTCCTGGCTGCGGAAGACCTTCATAAAATGCTCACGTCAACGTCACAGCTGCCCTTCTGATGTTACAATAATCCGTTCCCCACTTTGCGCTGAATTCTAGAGGCATTGCGTGTTGAGTAGCAGAATTCATCGTCTTGACACCAGAGCCTCAACAAAAAATCACTTTTTTATTACTATTGTAATTATTATTGTTGCTCTTTTTTGTCTTATACTTAGGGCTGGTAAAATCAGTAGTGTGTAATGTGTCACCGAACTCTTCTCTTTTGATACAATATGTAGAGTACCTAATTTTGTTTATTTTTTATTTCAGAAGCGTGCAGAACACCACATCACAGGTAGTTGAATTCTTCAAAATAAATATTAAAAATTGTTGTAAATTTACTTTGTAAAAAGTCATAGTTCATTTTTAATTAATGTTATATAATGGCTGTATTGATTTTTAATTACTAAATTTGTATTGGCTATATATGTATATTATAGATTTTAAATCCTTTATAAAGAGAGAATCGTTTTTTTTTTATATTTTTTTAAGTAAATTATTTATATATAAATATTGGCTGAAGTCGAATTTTAACTTTAAAAATGTTGATTTTTTGAATTTTTATCCTTGTTATTATTTATTTTAATGGTTATAACACTTATTATATGAGGCTTTATAATATTTTAAAGTTTTATTCTCGCACTTAGGTATACATAAAAATACTAGTTTCTTATAAAAATTGGGACGTTATTTGACACAGCATCTATAAGATGGTAGCACGGGTTGAAATTTGTGCTAAACCGTAGAACGGAGTGTCTTAACACTAAATTATCTCTGCCTACTATATATAAAACTAAAAAAAACGTTCAACTTTTTATACGTAATATCTATAATTTATACATAATATATAAGCTTTTTCATAATCTACTCATACAAACATACTTATAATGTAAATATTTTATTGTATATATTCACTTTACGCGTCTGTCCGTTCGAGTAATAAATAGCCAATGTAGATAAACCTTTTTCATTATACTATACATACTCATACAGTACGGTCGGTGAGTCTTGGCCAACTTGAAGTTAGCTGAAGATAGACAGCTACGCAGATTTGATTTATATATAATTTTCTGCCCGAGTGAAGCGCAAGCGTTCAGGAATTCTTTTTTCATCAAAGCGACCAGGATCATCGGCCTTACTGTACTTTATACGAAATACACAACTTTGCTTATTCTATGATTCTAGTCAGCATACTTTCGTCCTCTTAAGTGTTTTTAAATGACTTAGTGACAGTGAGTTCTTATAATTTAAAAGTAATTGCGGTTGTTGGTTCAAATTTAAAGTGCAGATTGGTATTGAAAATACAAATTTTCCTTTTTACAAGTTTGTAGTTAAGCTACATTTTTAAAATTGTGGAGACTTTTGAAGTCTATTTAAAAATTGTAAACAAAAACCCATTAAATTGTTAAATATATTTTTAGTTTAAAAAACTAAAAGCACGCTTTGTTTAAAAGAACACTATAATAAAACGAATTTAATGAGCACAAACTGGATATGTTCTCTAGTGGGTAGTCCAAGGTTCCATCAGACATCTTCCGATTTCATCACCAGACGAACTCGATGGTACCATAATATTGTACAGTCTTATAATGTCATCTAATCTACTTGTAATCACTAAGTTTTAATCTGATACCACCATTAGAAGTACGTAAAATTCATATTGTTAGATTTTATTACATAGTTACAAGTCGACCTAATAAAAGCGCATTAAAAACGGAAAAACATGAGATATTTAGCTTAAAAAGCGAAATTTAAAAAAGCATATCTTCGAGGACGAAAGCTAATTTACTTTATAAATATTTACTATAAATATATATTACACTTTATTCATTATACACACTCAGAATAAAAGTGACCTAACTCAAAATTTCTGCAAAATATCTAAAAACTAACCATAAAATATCCTATTCTTATTAGAATTTGTGATTTCCCACAAATTGCAAATTTTTTGAGTTTGGCCATTTTGATTCTAAGATATGATAAATAAATAAACTGTTGTAATGTATAGTATTTAATATTTGTATTAATAATTAACAATTAAAAAAAATGTGTTAGGTCAGTTTTATAATAAAGCGAATTTAAATTCGCAAGAAGACTGATATGATCATGTATTTATGTTTCTACAATTTTAATTTAAAATTAATAAATAAATGTTAGATTTATTTTTGTGTTTTATTTCGAAATATTTATTATTTTAAGGAATTTTACATTTATATCTTAATCTCTATATTTATTGTAAAAAAGAGCATCTGTTGAATTTTTTGCCGGCTCTTCTCAACGATATTTATTAGCGCTTGTAATTGCCTAACTGAAAAAAGAATATTTTCATGTAAGATAGAAGAAAATTGCAAAATTATTTTAATTAGATTCCCTTAATTTCCTCAAGAAGTCATTGAAGCTGGGAGTGCTCTAGAAGAAACCATGGGACATCCTGAAGGTGACAGCGACCTTCGATATGTGATCTTTACCCGAAGCGTCGTTTGCGCGAGCTATTCTGCAACGTATTATTTAGTTGGAAATGTTTACGCTGGGAAGTGGATAGTATCGTAATCACGTAACGGTGGGTACCGTTCACCCGTAATGCACGTCTGTCTTACGTACAAATGTAAATGCATTTTCTAGCGCAAAAAAATATATTAGTTATTTTAAAGTATATTAGTTATTTTAAAAAAAATATATTAGTTATTTTAAAGTTTAAAAGTTTCTAAAGTAGGAAATGGGAAAGTTTTAGGTTTCTGCTGCCTACCCTGCTATGTTTGGGTATATCGTGAAGCTAAAAAATTGACTCATTTTTTAATATTAATATAATATTTTTTTTAAAAGAACAACTTATGAGTGTGTTGTCTACTTCTGAACAGTATCTGCCTCTTCTTCTTCTTCATCGGAATTGGATTTTGAAACGGGTTTAAAATGCCAACTTTGTATTCCACCAAAAATTCTGCCAAATAGATTGAAATTGACAAAGTATTTGTAAACACAAGATTCTCGTATTAGAAATCAGTAAAAAAAGATAAAATTACGACAAAACTATAAAAATAAAACACCATAACTGGGACAATAATTGTTTATTTTCACCAAATATCAATTACATACGCAAACTTTACCTAAACACATTATAAGATAACATTTCTCGAAAAGATCTACCATCACACGTCATTAGGGGTCATCTTACCCACGAAATCAAAGTCATAATAGCACAAAGTGACCCCAAAGGTCACTTCTGTAGTGACCGCAGCGACCCCAAATGACCCCTAACCCCGTTATCAGCAACTGGACTATATATTTGATAAATACATCGATATACAAGGATTTCTATTATAACTTCAAAAGCGAAGAATTACCATATTATATTATATATTTTGTAGTATTTAATTTGGGATATGTAGAAACTACTATTATATACCAAGCTTATATAACTACCATTTATTTATTTACTTTATTATCTGTGCATCTAAATCCGCATATTATAGATTATTTATGATTTAATTAATGATTATATTATACTTCTGATTATTTTTTTTTCCTTTTTTTTTAATAAAATCAAATGTATTTATTTGTTAATTTTATAAATCACATCAAAAAACATCACAATGAAAAATCAAAAACCACCCACTTTTTTCTATTGATTACGAAAAATTCTAAAATTTGTAATTAAAATATCTATAATATGCGGTTACACTATACTATATAATTATGGGTGATGCGTTTTATATGTCTTTTTTCTACAAAAAAATACAAAGAGAGAAAAAAATCATAGCTCAAAATGAAAAATTATAAAAATCATATTTTTTTCACCCTTAAAATTGAAAAAAAAAATACGAGGAACATCTACATAATATATAAATATATACTGTATATAGATATTATTTGAGTAAAAAAATAATAAGTTAGTTAAAATATTATTATTTACCTAACTACGTTACATAGATGAACTTTATAATAATAATATATTTTCTGGGTTACCTTATGAATAGAATTGAAAAAAAAAACAACTATTTCAAAATGGCGGCTTAGCTAGTCAATAGAAAAAAAAAGTGAATTACTAATGATTATTTTAATAAAATCATAACTTTACACGTTATTTATTGACTTATACTTTATAATACACTTATTATTTTAAATAATCGTTATTTTTTTCATTTAATAATTGAATCTAAAATTTACATTGAAAAAGCCGGTCTTATAAAATAGTTCAAGAACACAGTGAATAGGATTTGCATTTCAGTCGATATTAAAGAGAAAACTTTACAAAAAATCGATTATTTCGTATATTCTCAAGCTTTTGGACTAGGGCCGTACCTTAATATAAAAAGCTGCTGAGAAAACATTTAGTTTTATTTAAGTGGACTAGGATTTTTGACGGCCCTGGGAATATTTAAAAATTGTTTTTTTAACTATCGATATGCATTTAAAACATTAGTCTTTTACATTTATTATATTACGTTAGAAAGTAAATTTCGTATCAAAAATTCGAAACAGGAATCGATCCCGTGATATTCGACATTCACTTTGTGTACGAGAGATATGTTAGAATACTAAATAGTATTGTCAGAATTCGCTTCAATAATCGTTAAAACGTCTTTTTGAAGGAAAATTGTTAAATTTTCGCTTTAAAGACATCTATTTATACTTTGGACATTTAAAACATCGATTCGAAAAATCGATTAATTAAAAAAATCATCATCATATGAAAATATTTATGAATCGATTAGAAATCGATAGATTAGATTTTTTTATTTCACTAGAAATATTCAAGCATATTGGACAATTTTTTTTAAATTATAGGCAAGTTATTTTTTAATAGTGGGCACCAGGTTTGAGATATTCTTTAATGCATCAAAAAACTCTATTTATCTTTGTAAAAAAATTACAATTCCAATATAAAAAAGCTACTTTCAATTCAATTTTATTATTACTGCTATTGGAATTTAAAAAGTAAATAAAAAAATTGCACATATGTATGTACAGTACGGTCGACAAGTCGTGGCCGCCCTGAAGTTAACTGCAAATAGCTGCACAGATTTGATTACAGTTTTTTTTTTTTTTACTTTTGATAATTTTCTTCTCAAATGCACAAAAGTTCAGAAAACCTAACAGCAAGGCGGCCACGACCCATCGACCGTTCTATATTTCTGTTTGATTTAAGTCCATTTAATTTTATATTTTTTTTATTATGTATATAAAACAGGCACTACAGTCAAAGCCGCATGTGGACGTTAGTTAAAAAGGGAAGGCAGTTCAAATACTTTTGAAATTCTGCAAGCAAATATGTATATGTCACAAGTTTATTATATTTTAATATATATTTATGTACACATGAGTAATAGACTCATGTGTACATAATTATAATATTTTCAATTTTTTTTTGTTTTTATTTGAAAAATTGTCGAAATATGAAAACCGTGGAAATTGGCTACTTCTTTTTTAAATATATATAATACGATGAAATGAAATTATGGGGAAGTCAAATTAAGGATTTAATGCATACATACAGATATTTCACAAACTTTTCAAGTATCTTTTCATATTTAGTAAATAAAAATACTTCATTAGAAAACGCTTTAAAAATATTAAACGTCGCCGGATTAGAAACAGCGCCTCTTGCGTGTGAAAAATATTTAATAAATAACTCTTGTAACATGATAATTCCAATAAATTTTATTTTGAAAAGTATCTACAGAGATGAGAATAACTTAAATAAATAACGACGCAAATAAATATTTCGTCTAGGCTTGATGAGAACGTTTGGCTTAGTAGTCAGAGTGCGCGGACGGGAAATAAGACGCGCCTCTTCAAGGTTCAAATTCCGTTTTTTTTCTTTTATATACTATACTGCTATCTGCACATAGCAGATTAGACAGAGTGAATCTGGGACCCTATTCTGATCCCATTAAGACACTTTAGTTCCCCACTTTCCACTGACGACTGGAGGCATTTCATATTGAATGGGGGAACTCAACGCCGTGCTTTCACACGGTATTAGATCAAGGGTATGCAAATATTAAATATTTATTCTTCCTCGAGTAGGAATCGAACTCATAATTGTCGCGTTTACAGTCATACGCATGTGCTCCATAGCCACTCCTGGCCTCTCAAACATATAATAAACATATAACTTATACATATTTGCTTAAGAACCTATACAGAATGGACATTTAACGGGCTTATTATCTAAAATTCGAGTACAATAATATTAATAAATCCATAATATCTGCTATTTTAGCGTATTTTTGGTGCAGAACGATCGTTGCAGAATTTATTTCGGCGTAGTGTTGCGCCTCTCTTTATTTGCTCCATTAGTGATGTGTGGCAGACTCTAGGGTCGGGCTGAAATAAAAAAAAAATACAATATATTTCAAATACATGTTGGTATGTATAGATATATGTATGCGTGTCACAGGCCAATGTGTGCATATGTGTAACGCGTACTGGCATGTTTGCATTTGTTGAGCTAACATGTATATATGTATTTTTAAGTAGAAAAACAATACTCTAATTTATCATAAAGTCCTCTACGTCCGATTCACTTATAAATTGAAGAAAGCGATTTGTTAAAAACGAATTCCCATTTCAACAGAAAGGTAGTTTAGGTTAAATTTGTTTAACTTCAAGCTTAATCCTGCAGGATAGGTAAAGGGAACCAGGGAAAATAATGTTAAGGTACTTCGTTCCCATTAAGTCATTATCGTTTCCCACTTTTGACGAATTCTGGAACAATAACGCATTTAGTGGAGGAAGTCAACGCCGTACTAGGCCTCGTTATTTTTTTCTTTTTCTAAAATATTGGTATTTGTTATTTTGTTTAATAAGTTTACAAACGTAAGGACCTGCGCGTGCGCGTTGATGCGGTCGCGCACGAGGTGCGCGCGCGAGTGCGGCGCGTGCGCGTGCGGGCGGCGCTGCAGCGTGGCCGACAGCTTGTCCAGGAACGCGGGCGCCGCCACCGCCGCCGCGCCTGCCACATTGTATATATTACGTTTGAGTAACAAAAACAGTAACTCGCAGTTATGTCTGTTTATATTTATATACTATATATTTTTTTAATATAAATATTTATTAATATAAATGAATAAGTAATATATTTTTATACGAAAACACATGTTAAAGTTATATATATTTATATATAATTATTGTGTTTAAAATAATGTATTAAAAGCATACTCTACATATTGCTTATAATATCACATAAACTTTAAACAATCTTTCATATTCAATAAAAAATCAACATATTCAATAAAAAAAATCAACATATCCGCCGCCTATAGCAAGGTAGACAACAGAAATCTAGAGTTAAGACACTCCGTTCCCTACTTTCCACCGAATTTTTCGAGGTATTACGTGTTGAGTGTCGTAACTCAAAGCAAGGCTATTTGTTCTTATTTGTTCTTAGTGCTAAAACGAAAAAATAAAAAATATTAATAAATAATAATTTATTTCCACTACTGGGGATCGAACCCACAACAGTCACATTACAGTCACAATCTTATACTCCTGCGCAACGACGGCCTAACTAAAACAAATATAATAAACTAGGTAGCTACGTCCAACACAGTCCATATTAATTCTTTTAATTAGAACCTAATAACAGTAATGATAAACAAGGGTGATAGCAAGTATTTAACGATACACCTACCCTTTCCTTTAGCTGGTGTATCGGAACACGTGATGCTTGATATAGTGCGACGAGTTGTACGCGGAGACAGCTGAGGCGCTAGTTTGGCGCTTAAACTTGCTATGAGACCGCCATCTTGGAGAAAAAGAAAAAAGTTTACATTAAATAATGTGTAAAAATTTGTATAAGTGTTTTCTTAATATCGTATTATCCCAAATATAACAAGCAGAGGAGACCGAGGGACCTTATTGTTAAGACACTCCGTCGTCTCCGTCGTCTCCTCTTATCATGTAATGATATTCCCCTATATTCGTTTATTCGTATGCCTAATGACAACAACTACTACGGTTTAACTTTTTTCAAGTTAAGGTTTGTTTAAAGTCTTTGTTAACCTTATAAACTGGAGGCAAAAATGAAAAGAACAATATAGATAGGGGAGAGGGGGGCACATTCGAACGGTTTTTAAACTTTGTGTCATATCTAAAAATTCTACAGTTTTTAACTTCTTTACTATTTCACAATGCTTAGTCCAACTATTGCGCCACACAATCGTAGCATCATATGTAGAAAAATATATAAGGTAAAGGTGCAATATCAACTTCAGTAGCAGTAGTCAAATGTTCAAAGCTGCCCCCCTTGCGGGGCAGCTTTGAACATATACGGGGCAGTTTTGAACTATCATCGAATTCAATGAAATTAAAAGGCTTATCAAACTTTTAAGTAACTTTATTAATAAACTTAACATTAGAAACGATGGAGATCAAATATCAGTACCATGTTAACTTAAAAAAATTATATACCTAGTTTAATATTGCAGCCGGTCGTGGCGCAGCGGCACGAGGTGTGACTGCAAAACCGACTGGTTGTGGATTCGATCCCCACTCGAGGAGATGAAATATTTACTTAAATTTATATTTCCATTTCTTCGCTCTGGTGTCGAGGTTAAGCGCGGCGTTGAGTTCTGCCACTCAACACGCAATGCCTCCAGAATTCGGCAGAAAGTGGGGAACGGAGTGTCTTAACACTAGGTTCCCTCTGCCTACCTTGCTGTGTGCGGAATAGAGCGTGAAGCTAATTTTTTTTTTTAATATTGCGATTGTACTAGTACTAGTGTTAAATAACTTTAATATTATTAATAGACTTTAAAAAACGTACAAACAAAAAGTTAGATTGGCTTCCTAGAAGTAATGAACATTATGGGATCAATCATAGAATAAATGTAATATTATGAAAATAAAACAAAATATTTTTTAAATAAACAGCTTACTACCCTAATTTGAACTTAGAAAAATTTAATTTAAAGGAAAACATAGATGTAGTATGTGACGTAACCAACAACTGAAATTGGGGGAAGTAGTCTACGTAAGAAATAAAAATCAGCTTCACGTTTTATACCGCACACAGCGCGGTATGCAGAGGAAACCTAGTGTTAAGACATTCCGTTCCCCACTTTCTGCCGAATTCTGGAGGCATTGCATGTTGAGTGGCAGAACTCAACTAAATAAATATAAATATATAATAAATTTAAGTAAATATTTCATCTCCTCGAGTGGAGATCGAACCCACAACCAGTCGGTTGTACAGTCACACTTCGTGCCGCTGCGCCGTGACTGGCCTCAAGTCTAGTCTTCGTATGACTTTTGAAAAACTAACGTAGCACTTGTCCTCTTTCTCAAGAAAGAAAAAAAAATACAAGCTACTTTTTTATTATTCACAGATGATGAGACATTCGCTAAAACGAAGTCTCCAATATTTATTAAGTTGTAGTCCAATTCCATTTCGTAGTCTTCATACGCACAGATTTCAGTATCTTCATTCTCTTCACAGTAAATTGTCACTTTTTCTTCTGATCCAAATGCATTTTTGAGTCAGTTTCTTGTGAAGAAAAGTTAATTATACTTTTGTTTTTCTTTCGCGGTATTTTTTTACATATAATAATATTCAAAAGTGCCCCCCTTATTTTGTTCAAAGCTGCCTCAGTGGTAATTAAAAAATTACAAACGTTTGTTTTTCAAGTAAATGTTTAAAAATTGTAGTGATTTCTAGTTTATTGCATGATATATGAAACATTCTAACTAAAAGAGGAAAAAATAAAACCATATACCTTGAATTGGATCCCTGCGATCCTTACGCGTTTATTTAAAAATGCATAAAAATTTACTCAAAATCAAACACTCCTCGTAACTCAACCACGGGCTCTCATATATCAGCGGTGACAAGTGACACGTGTGCAGATTAGTGCTACCACTACTCAAAAAAAATCTACCAAAATTTGTTTTTAAAATAGCTCTGTTAACACATATTTTCAAAGGTGCCCCTGTTCAAAGCTACCCCCCTCTCCCCTATTTATTGTATAACATGACACATCACGTCATACTCACGTTCCACGTGATGCCGCTCCGCGCTATGCGACCTCGCCGCCAGCCGCCTCGCTAGAGGTCCCGGGGACAGCGTGGGCTGTGCGTAGATCCCCTTGCCCTGGGACTGGGATTGTGGGTATTTCTCCTGTTGGAGCTTGAAACCTGGAAAAATATAGCATACAGTGTAAACTCCAAATAACGTTACTCGATTCAACGAAACACTCTATATACACTCTATAAACAATTTTTGTATGTATGTTTTTAGATTTATAGACAGATGCACACTATTGCATGATAGAAAAGTCTATTATGAAGGAAAAATATCACGTTTACAGATCCGACAGTCGGACTGTATTTTCCAAACTTTTTGAAAAATGCGGAATCTGGAAGAAATTCCAGAATCCGCATTTTTTGAAAAGTCTCAAATGTCCAAATAGCTGCCTTACCAGTTAAAAAATCAGCTTCACGCTGTATTCCGCACACAGCAGGGAGGCAGAGGGAACCTAGTGTTAAGACACACCGTTCCCTACTTTCCGCCGAGTTCTGCAGGCATTGCGTATTGAGTGGCGGAACTCAACGCCGCGGTTTGCCTCGACACCAGAGCGAAGAAATGAAAATATAAATAAAAGTAAATATTTTATCTCCTCGAGTGATACCTGATATCTAGCCCACAATCAGTCGATTTTACAGTCACACTCTGTGCCCCTGTGCCACGACTGGCCATTTACCAGTTAAAATCACTAAACGTGTAAATGAAATAGACAGGTACGATAGGTCGTCTACCGATAGACCACCGTTGATCTGTCGATCAAGTTACATCCTGTATACATGAAAATCTCTCACCTGTCTGTCCGTAATGGGACTCGCTATTAACTCGAGGTCCAAAACTAGAGAAAGTCGTAGTTTCTCCATAACTTGGGGTCGATGGTGTCGAACCATGTGGTGACCCCTTTGTTTCACCGTAGATACTTCCTAATGGGACAAAATTAGCCATGAATAAATTGCTGTTTATTTTAGATATAAGCTAATAAACATAGTTTTCCGCATAGAGCAAAGAAGGCAGGGAGAACTTTGCCATGACACTCCGTTATTCACTTTCCGATGAATTCTGGGGACCTTGCGTATTGAGTGGCGGAATTCAACGATACGCTTTGCCCCAACAGACCGACAGGAACGCAAAAATGAAAGAATTAAATATTTCGTTTCCTCGAGTGGGAATCGAACCCACAACCGTCGCGTTAACAGTCACAGCTTTGTGCTCACGACAGTTTAAGTTACATGCCAGTTAATAAACAGTAACAATTAATTAAAATTTTGACTTACCAGAGTTACTTCCATACAAATCATTATTCGAACTGTTCAAGCTGTTCTTTCTCACGAACATAGAATTTTCTACGTACACATTGTATTTATTTGTCTGTCCATATATAGGATTTAAACTTCCTGAGTTGTTTAAACTTGTTGTTGAAGAAAAATTACTTTTCGCTTGTTGGAATGTACTCAATTGGTTAATATTTTGATTATTTTGATTTGGATTTTGGTTTAGATTTTGATTTTGGCTTGGAGTTTGATTTTGCATTCGACGGACGAGGCCGGGTGAGGCAGGCATGTGTTTTAATTCAGTTAGCTGTTTCACTGTTTCTGCTACGTTTATTCCTTGAACTGAAAAAAAAAAATATAAGCTACTAAGCAAGACGTAAAAAAACAGTGTATTTGGCACCTTCCAGTCTCTATAGGACTTATGGAGTTCAATTACCGCGTAGGGTAATTTAAAAAATATACCAATATTTTTTATAATATACGATGTTGTCTGAAATAAACTATTGCAGTAGTGTTTAGTGGCACGTCACGTCAAATCAGGCCAAATTAAGATATTAAAAATAGTATACATTACCTGAATTAGTTTCATTTTCCGGCTGTAGGAGGAACGCGGGCGGCGGCGGCAGGTTGTCAGCATCGGTCGTCACGGGAGGGCTTTGAACGTTCTGTAAAAGATATTTTATTTTGAAGGATTTGACAGTCTCTTTATGGTTCTTTTAGAAAATTCAACAACTTTAGTAAGCTAAACCTAGTCCGTCTGTTGGTTTGTCTGCTCTCTATTATAGGGAATTATTTATAAACGATACAAAGAAATAAAAAGATTTTTAAAACACACACACACAAACAGGGTTGTAAAATACAACAGTGTTTATCAATTTACATTAGATCATGTTTAAAAATCTTTATAATTTGTATTTATCAATATTAGTTATAAGCGAATAAATCGTTAATCGTATTTTTTCATAATAATAAGTAAAAGTAGGGTATTTTAAAACAGTTAAATTTGCATTGGATCACATTCAAAGAATATTAATAATTCATATTTGTAATATTAAACACATCGTTCTTACAAAAAATAAAATATTTTCCTTTAATATATTAGAAAATTATCCAAATTCAAAAAACTTTTTTAATTATCCACATTTATTATGAAATAAAAAATCACCAATAAATCGCTCTCATGGAAAATGATATTGTACTATGAAAAATAAAGAAATATTTAAAACAAACGTGATTCGAACTGGTTACCTGATGGTACGGCGGTCTCTGCGGTCGTGATATTGACGACGACCGTCTCACGGGCGGCGGGGGCTTACCCACTGAGCTTGAGGAACCACGTCGCGACCAGACTGACGCTGGAAATATAAAAATAATCATGAAAATTCACGTCATAATTGCTGTAATATTTTGAAACGTAAGAGCTTTTATGTAAAGAAAATTATCACTAATCAAAACAACTAAACATATAATCTTGTTATCTGTGGTAGGCTCGGCTTTGAGTCCGCTGAAATACACGCAATATTACGAAAATTTGGCAGTTTTTTCTAAGCCTGTCCTGTTATTATAAAAAAATTTGAACGTCACCGCCAAAAAAACAATAAATATATGATTCATATAGATTAATAATTAAATATAAGATTAATAAAACAGTGTAAAATATTCAACAATATAAGTTGTTTTATAGTCTTGACGTCAAAAACAATCTAATAATAAATAAAAAATATATATTCATACCTATCCTTAGGACATTTTCATTTTTTCTCTTTATTATATGTATACAAAATCCTATTAATACTATGAATATGAAAGTTTGTGATGTTTGTTTCACTTTCACTCAATAACTATTTAAGGAATTTAGACGATATTTTACAGTAATACACCTAGCTTACACCTCCGAATTACATATAGGCATTTACATAAATAAAAAATTTGTATAATCAAATAAAAAATTAAATTCATACTTATGAATACTACTTATACCTTTTTGCCTGCATTATATACAAAATATAAACAAAATACTACAATCAATCACATTCTACCAACCTGACATGGAAACCGGTCGCTTCTTGGGTATAGCGGGTTTCTTCCCGATTGTGGCAAACGTCGGCGATTCTATAGCTTCGTCTAGAGATCTGACTGCTTCTTCTAAACTACCGAGCGATATTGAGAAGTTCTCTCGAGCGGTGGCTATCGAATCATCTCTTCGTAACGTCACGATCTCAGATTCCACTGGTTTATAAATAAATAGCATGCAAGCCAAAAAACTTAGCAAAACATATAAAATAAAAAAAATTAGGTATAACAAAATTTAAAAAATAAATATAAGAGAAGTTTTGTTTGGGATATGCATTATGAATACTATAAAAGTTATACAATATATACAACTTTTTAAGAAGTTTCGTGTAATTTTTACATAGGAATTTAATCAATAACTTTGCAGATATATATTATCTGTATCTACGTGATTACATTACCACCAGATTCATACTTGTACAGCATCGAGTAGAAAATGGATATCCCAAATTCTCCCATTAAAATTGATTTAAGGGAAAAAAATAAACAAAGTTATAAAAAAAATCAATAAAAACAAATAGCCTCAAAAACAAACAAACACACAATAAACAATTTCTAACATACTACATATTCCTTACCATCAGGGTGCTGCACCAAATGCGGATGTGCGTGGTCCTCATTAGCGAAGGCGCCTTGGCTTCCGTAACCACTTGAAGATTCTAGCGAGGATTCACTTGCACTGCTTTCTGAACAGACCTGAAAAATAAACAATTTGAGCTTTAGCTTCACGCTGAGATACTCCAGCATCGTGAGCAGAGAGAACCTAGTGTTGATACACTCCGTTCCCCACGCACCATCCAATTAGCAAGAGTAGCGGAGCTCAACGCCTCGGCTTGTCTTAATACCAAAGAGAATGAAAATAATTTCAATTCGTGGAAATAACACAGAAATTGATTTTATATTAATAAATAAAGGTAATGTTAACAAAACCAAGTTTAAAAAGAAACCAAAATACAATTTTGGAGTACATTAAAAACACATACATATATTCTAATTGTGTTTCTAATTTCTTGCAGCGCAATTAAACGCCGCACTTTGTCTTGACCAACTGGGGAAACATCTATAATTAGAATACAATAATTTCAAATTCGAAAAGCTATCGCGTTAAGTTGGACAAGCACGATGACGTGATTGTAGTTTTATCACCGATTCTATGAAGAAGGTGACGAAATATGCATGATTTTCATAAAATGCGTGTAAATTATATGTGTAACATGACTAAAAATCATAACAAATTAATATTATAGCAATATAGCCACGATAATTTAAATCTTTTAAGTTTTAAGCAATTTTAAGCGTTTTAATATCGAAATTCTTTAAGAAACTAAAGACATGCTCAAGAGTATTTTATGTTCACTTGGCTTAATGGCAATAACGTAAGTCGTAATTTTATTCAGTTTTATGATATGAAAAATATTACAGTTCTATGTTATATGTTTTTAACTGGAACAATAAAATAAGCGTTGAACACAACTTGAAAACACGATGATATCTTCCTAAATATATTGTTTCTTCATAAAAAAATATCAGACAGAAGATCGTAGCTAAAAATTCTAAAACCACTCTTTCTCACTATAGAGCTACAGGACGCAGATGGCTCGATGTAGAAAAAATAAACTGATACAAAACTGATATCAACAGTGTAAAAAAACGTATTTTCAGCATAATTTTTGAAGGTGATTACGACCTTTTCGTTTTCAAAATAGATTTTGGAAGCCCAAAAGAAAAAATGTTAAAATTAAAGTTAGAAATTTCAGTCCAAATGAACGTGAACGTTACCTCCAACTCCAAGACACGAAGTGTAAGTCATTTTTAATAACTTAAGAAATATTTAAATAACAAATTTCGGCATATATGTACCTATCTTATATAATAATAATGATTGAAATAATAATATATAATAATATAACAACCACTTGTTATGTGAACCGAATATAAATTGCACAGGCTTAACTATAATACATGTTTATATTTTAGTTTTCTTTGATGCCCAGAACAATGGGTTTTCCGTACTTCGGAAGTGATGTAGCTGAAATAGCACTTTTTGAGACTTAATTGAAATTTACAAGATGATATTTGTTTTTAATATAAAGTTAAGAAAACTTTTGTGTCAAGAAAATTATTGGATTAAATACTTTGTTTCAAATTTCTTAAAATAAAATGAATTGATAAATATTATAATATTTTTTCTTTAACCCATGTGTTTTGCAAGATGGGGCGAGGATGGAGGGTATAGCTCTATGATACAATAACGTCAATTTCATTTAAAATAAACCTTAAAATTTTATTGCTGTAAAATTTATTATGGTTAAAGAAAAATCGTAGCTACTTTTGTGTCAAAATAAATATAAACGTCAAATATGAAAATGAAGACTGTTTCGTCACGTCTTGCACTATTAATAGTTCATTTTAATTATTACTACAATTCAAAAATACTAAAAAAAAAAGAAAATAAATTATATAAATAAATGAGGCCAATACATAAACGTGGCGCAGGACTGTAAACGCGACAGGTCGGGGGCTTGATTCCTAGTCGAGAAAATGAAATCTTTGATATTAAAGTGTAGAGAGAAGTGTATTAACACTAGATTTCCTCTGCCTATCCTGCTAAATGTGGGATAGAGCGTGAAAAGAAAATAAATGAAAGCACACAAGGACCAAACTACACAAATCAAGTATACGCCATAACTGAATGGCCGCCAATATAACCGCGAAGTTTACAACCCGCGTCGAATGCGCCTCAGTCGCTCGACCAAACTCTACACGCCAATGCGTTAATATGTACAGTGCTAAAGTTGGGATATTATATATTTTGTAAGTGAATTCAATTTATGTTCTTTCTCTATGTTAGATAGATTTAAATAATGTTTTTTTACTTAGGAATAGACATATAGGGGTCACAGGTTCGAATCTGAGCTGTGTACATTTGTTTATTAACAAATTTCTTATATATTTTGCTAAATGGACAGTCGTGGCGCAGGGGCACAAAGTGTGATTGTCAAATCAACTGGTTGTGGGTTCGATCATCGAAATGAAATATTTATTTACATTTATTTTTTCATTTCTTCGCTCTGGTGTGGAAGCAAAGCGCGGCGTTGAGTTCCGTCACTCATCACGGAATGCCTCCAGAACTTGGCGGAAAGTGGGGAACGGAGTGATTATTTTTTGTAAAACTGTAAAATGCACCATTTTAGAATTTTTAATTGTACAACCAGGAATATATTTTTCGCTTTATAATAAGATTTTAACGCATAAATTTATTCAAACAATAAAAAAAATATATTGATAGTATTTTCTTAAAGTATTTGTTCTTTTTGTAGAAGAACAGTATTATTATGTAGAAAAATGACTATTTTAATACAATAGATATTTTTTCATTTCATTTAAGAAGTATTCGTTATACATAATATATACATCATATTATATTGAATTCTTATAACTAAAACATTATAACTACACATGCAGTTTGGTATAGTCATTATCATAAAAATTTAATCAATAATAGCTAAAAGGCATTAAGAATTTTACGAATGCTTTATATATATACAGTAGGTAATAAAAAACTTATGTATGTACATATATTTTTTTTAGCTTCACGCTGTATCCCGCATACAGCAGGATAGGCAGAGGGAATCTAGTGTTAAGACACTCCGTTCCCCACTTTCTGCCGAATTCTGGAGGCATTGCATGTTGAGTGGCAGAACTCAACGCCGTGCTTTGCCTCGACACCAGAGCGAAGAAATGGAAATAAATATTTTTAACATTTTTTTAAAGTGTTAATCCACACTTACGAAAGAAAAATACTTATTTAGAAAACGTATAAAAATTTGAACGTAGCGGGACTCGAACCCGCGCTTCCTGGAAACCGACCAGGCGCTAGATATGATTTTTTTAATTTTCTGGATTAATATTGGATATACTTAATTTTCAGAGTCGCGATATCGTATACTACTTTAGGATGGTAAGTTATTTACTTTTTTTGACTTAAGGCTTAATATTAAAACTACAACGCGATGCGAAACGCTACAATGGCATCGTGGGTGTATACATATGTATTCCAAAATTAATTTCCCGCTATGGAAAATAAAAAAAAGATTTTATATAACATGCATAAAATTCACAATGTAATCATCAATGTTATTTAAAAAAAAAAAAAAAAAATTAGCTTCACGCTGTATCCCGCACACAGCAGGGTAGGCAGAGGGAACCTAGTGTTAAGACACTCCGTTCCCCACTTTCTGCCGAATTCTGGAGGCATTGCGTGTTGAGTGGCAGAACTCAACGCCGCGCTGAACCTCGACACCAGAGCGAAGAAAATGGAAATATAAATTTAAGTAAATATTTCATCTCCTCGAGTGGGAATCGAACCCAGAACCAGTCGGTTTTGCAGTCACACCTCGTGCCGCTGCGCCACGACCGGCCTCATCAATGTTATTATTAACTAGTTATTCTAAAATAATAACTCAAAATCAAATCAAATCAGCTTCACGCTGTATCCCGCACACACCGGGATAGGCAGAGGGAACCTTGTGTTAAGACACTCCATTCCCCACTTTCGGCCGAGTTCTGGAGGCATTGCGTGTGGCGTTAAGTGGCGGAGCTTAACGCCACGCTTTGCCCTCGACACCAAAGCGAAGAAATATAAATGTAAATAAATATTTCATTTCCACGAGCCCCCACTCGTCAATTGAACCCACAACCAGTCGATTTTACAATCACATTTTGTGCCCCTGCGCCACAACTGGCCTCAAATAATAATTCACCAAAATATAACATTTTATTATTTAGTAGATACATTTTTATTAATTAAATCGAATGTAATAACTATGACGAATAATAACATGACGATAATAAAACAGCAATATGACTAACATATTGTTAATAGCACAGAGACGCTACTAAACAGTGTTTTAATTACACTACATAATATATCCATAGAAGTCGGTACACCATTTTCAATCTAGTATATGCAAATTAACATCTCTTTAATTTTAACTAATACTAATTATGATCTTTGAGTGCATTCATTATATTATAGGTAATTAATTAAAATAAGGCCATCTGACTGTAAACGACGGTCGTGGGCTCGATTTCCACTTCCTTAGTCTGGTAACAGACCTAAGCGCGGCGTTGAGTTCCGCTACCTAACACGCAAAGTCTTGAAAATTGAAACGGGATCTTTTCACACTGAGTTCCCTTTGCCTACCCGTCATACATATAGAGATATCGCATGAAACTAAGCAAAATTATGTATATTTTATAATTAACAGTCCACACGAATCAGAAAATGCGAAGGCTGTATACAAATCTGGCGAAATCCTCGATCAAAGTATGCCAATAACGATAGACAATATCAAGAGAAAATTAAAAGAGAGTGGAATATTCGACTGGCAGGACAAGAGAATGAGTGAACGCGAGAAAAAAGAGATGAGTAAACTCTTCGATGCAGTTGAAATTATGGTTAGTTTCATTTTAACTAAATAGTAAAAGGTCTACTGTAAGGTACTGTCCAATCCTACACAATTCCTAAATAAAATCTTTTAGATTTTATAAGCGACAAAAAAGTTAAACTATGAAAAATATTTATTAAATATTATACTTTAATAAAATATGTAATGCAGTATTTATTAAGTGATATGTAGTACTATAGGTAATTAAGATACAGACACAAGTTTTTCTTTCATATAATACTTGAAAAATTTGGTGGTAGGTGGAAAACGGAGTGTTTTACACTAGATTCCCACTGTTTACACAGTTATGTGAAAATTATAAACTATAATTAGGCGTATATAATAACTAACACCTACTACATCACAATGACACCACTATATTAATTTAATGAAATATATTTTTAAGACCACATCAAGAGCACGTCAACCTTCGAACGTACAAAACATATTCACATCGCTACGTCTCGTTGAAAGAGTTGTAAAGAAACAGTTGAAGGAAGGCCAATTATCTGAATCGTTGGCAGCTAAGTTTAATTGGGATAAAATGTAAGTATGTACATATAATATTTTTTTTTCTTCTAATCTTAAGACACCCGCCCATTCATTTTGTCCGTCCGTCCAGGCATTATGTGTTGAGTGAGTGGCGACCCACTCAAAACGCCTCTAGAATTCGGCGAAAAGTGAGGAACGGTGGGGAAGTGTCTTAATGGGAACGGAGTGTCCTAGTAACAGGTTCCTAGGTTGCTTGTGCCTGTTTTGTGCGGATTACAGCGTGAAACTGATGCATAGTATTATGATAAATAAATGGAAGTAGATTTTTTCTATAGGTATATTATAAACATATTTCTCTATTGTCAATACGACTATAAGTTACTATTTACTAAGAGTTAAGGTTCTTTACTCTTATACATCAAATTAAATAAAAACAATAATCTAATAAATAATTATTAATTTTTTTTTCAGAACCACTCGACATAAGCGAGATAAACCATTATACTATTTGGACAAACAAACTAATATGAGAAAGTTTAATATAGAATAAAAATTTAAAATAATACATATATTAGAATGTAATGCAGTGAGTAATAGAGAACAGAATGCAATATATGTACCTGGAGGAATGGAACATAAAATATAATATACATATCAGAGAAACCGCAGGATTAGGACTAACCTAGGATTTTATTCAGGTCCATTAACATTGAATTAAAGAAACGATATTATATTTTATAGCAAAAAGATGTTACCACAGCAGGCTCTGGAGCAAAAGTGTACCGTCGAGACAACACCTACCCTCTAGCTAGTACTGTCATTTACCGTATATTTCGTGCCGAGTTTCGTTGAGAGTCCATACTATTGACTGTCTCCTACATATATGTGTTTGTTTGGAAAAAAAAGTGATACATCCCTGTAAACCACTCAATACTATAAACCTATATTGATAAGGTTAAATAATAAATCTGAACATCACTTTTGCAACTTGTATTCCGACGCGGCGATTTGTATACTAAAGAGGAGAAATTATTATATTTAAATGATAACCAATATTCATTCCCCCGAGTGGGGATTGAATCCACAACCGTTGCATTTACAGCCAAACCCTGTCATTTATCCCTACAAAATTTTAATATACAGATATAAGCCACAGTAATTTTTTTTTTGTGTGTTAAAAACTATATTTTAAATAATGAGTATCGATTAATTATAAATGAAATGTTTTTTTAATAATGTATTTTTTAGATAATAAAATTTTTTTGTAACAAATTTATGTTTTTATTTGATTTTCAGAATATAACGTATAAAAAATAAATAACGTATATTTTTAAAATAAAATATAAGGATATTGCAATTTAAATTAGTAATAATAAATACAATTCAGCGTTCTCCTAATTTTAATGCTTACTTAGGAAATATATTTTAAAAAGCAAATATTTTTTTATTTTTACATATATTTCCTAAGTAAGCATTAAAATAGAGAGAACGAGCGTTCTCCTTACTATAAACTATTATTATAAAAAATATTTATCATAATAAATGTTCTTCAGGATCTTTAAGAAAATTAACTCAGCTTCCGCCATCCAATAGTTAAAACGTTAAAAAAGATAGAGCATACAGAACGAAGTTAAATATTGCTATCATTCTTTCTACGATAATATTATAAAGGAAAGGACTTAGGAAGTATTGTTTCAATTTTAAAAATCATTTTTACTTGAATAGTCAACTACAAGTATCGAGTTGAAAATTATCACGGTTCCATCTATAATAATATTATAAAGCTGAATTAGTTCGTTTGGCAAAGGATACTAATCTCAGGAAGTGTTGGTTCAACTTTAAATACTATTTTTACCTTGGACAGTCCACTTATTGGCTATATTACAAGCATGGAACTGTAAATTAACCAAAAATTTAATCAACATATAAGATAAATATTTCTTACCTTTTCTTGATGTGGGAATTCAGCATTATGTTGTTGAGCTCTTGATGCGGCCATGGTCGCCAATTCTGACATATTCACGTATAAAGCTTGCGGCACTTCTGTATAACGAGGTAAATAAATCAATAAAAAATCAGCTTCACGCTCTATCCCGCACACACGAGAGTAGGCAGAGGGAACCAAGTATCAAGCCACTTCGTTCCCCACCTCAAGAGGGAAATATAAATTTAAATAAATATTATAATTTTTTTTAAAGTGAGAATCGGACCCACAACTAGTTGCGTTTACAATCACATTTTCTGCCTTTGAGCCACGACTGGCCTCAATCGTACATAAATATATATAATAAATCATAATAAACTTTATTAAATAAAAATATTTGTGTATTTTTTTAGCTTCTTGCATATGGTAGGGTAGACCAAAGGAAATGAATGTGCAGACCCTCCGTTTCCCAATTCTCGTCCAATTTCTAAGACATTATAAAACTTAAACATACCTTTAGCAAGATGTGGTGGTAGAGACGACGGTTTATTAGCTTTAAACTCCATATTGGCTGTGTTTGCGTTGGTCTTCGCTGGGACCGATGGTCTTTCTAGTGATGAACATCTCTGTATGGAAAATGTAATTTTATTATTTACATATTATAGGTATTTTGCTATAAAGAAAAGGGGAATTTAAACAGAAATACTTCTTCAAGTTAGTGAAAAAAAAACACATTATCAGTGCAATTTATTATGTTCATATAATTTTTTATTTTATTTAATTAGATGCATTTTTTTTTAAATATTGCAGAATTCCCAATCGAAGTCGAAGAATTCACACATTTGAGATGTTTCATAAAAGAAATGAGCGATGAGTATAAAAACAAAACATAATAATGTGAAAATTTCGTTAAATGTTGTCATAGTGAAAATTGTTAGAATAAAAATAATTTACTTGATACTAAACTACTAAATTTAGAGTTAATGAACTAAGAACTCTGAAGAGTCAAGAACAGTGCAAGACTGGGGTCTTGCCGGAAGGGCACAAGCGTGCGACTGTTAACGCAACAGATTGTGGGTTCGCTTCCCACTCGTGGGAATAAATTATTAAATATTTTCATTTTCTCGCTCTGGTAACGGTTGTGTTCCGCCTGTTAACATGAAATGCCTGAAGAATTCGGCTATCCGTGGGAAATGGTTGTCTTAACATGAGATTCCCAGGTTCCTTCAAAGTACCTTGCTATATGCGGGATAAAAGGGTGTTAAAAACAATCTTACCGTAGGCAAAGGGGGCCTGGCGTAAATAGTTTCTCTAGTACTTTCTGTGAACGTATTGACGCTGAGAGCTGGACGAGGGTGGCCACGTTCTGTTCCTATATATAGAATAAAAAATAATAATAATAGAAAATCTTTTTATATTGATTGGCGGAGAGAATCTATCCGTTAAGAAAGTTCAACGTTAAAGCAGTAACCTGTAAACGTAACTATCCGATTCCCACTTGGAGAAATGAGCTGTTTTCATTTCCTCCACTCTGGAGTTTGGTAAAAAACCAAGCTAGATGTTGAGTTTTGCCACTCAACACGCAATATCTCGAAAAATGAACGGTGCGTGCGGAACGAAGTGTCTTAACACTAGGTTCTCTCTTTCTACGTTACTATATGCGGGATACAATTTAAAACTAAAAAAAACACAAGCACTAACCCGCTGATATAGTGTGGGGCCTTCCCCCCATTATAGCTGAGGCTGCTCGTTCAAATTGCGCCGTATCTTTCAAATCTGGCCATGTAGCTGAAGCTGAAGTAAAACATTGGAATATTAAAAAACACAGACATAAGGAATTCCATATTAAAATTTCAGGTGAAGCCATCGTGGCGCAGCGGTACAGCGTAAACACGACGTAAGATTTTGGGTTTAATTCCCACTCTAGGGAATTAATTATTTTCATTTCATAGCTCTGGTAACAAAACGAAACATGGTGCTCCGATTTCAACACGAAATATCTCGAAAATAAAAGGGAGAAGTAGAGAGCAAGTCTTAACTTTGGGTTCCTCTTTCTGCACTGTTCTACGCGCGAAAGATTATAATAATAATAAAATTTATAAACATTCTTATCATATACTACTTACCGACAGTCGACATAACATCGTTATCTTCATTTATTTCATCTTCAATAGTTTTGGAAGGCGTCACACATTCGCTACTAACACTTTGATTATCTGACGCCTAAAATTATAAAACAAAATAGTAATTAGCTACAGTACGGTCCACGAGTTGTGGCCGCTATGAAGTTAATTGAAATGGCTGCGCAAATTTGATTTCAAAATTTTTCATACTTAATAATGTTCCCGACTGTACAAGGGGCCGTTCAAGTATTACGTAAGCACTGTTGGGGGACGGGGGGGTCTTGAGTTTGCTTATTTTCGATGACATGGGGGGTGGGGGTCTAGCCAGTAATTACGTAAGCAGAAGTTATTTATTTTTTCATATATATTATGGCTATATTTGGTAGACGTATGTATGGTAGACGATATAACTATTTGTTTTATAATATAATATACGTGTTTATTATATCTATTTAGCAAAAATGGCATTGTCAAGAGTCTAAATTTCAAATTTTATAAAAAATTGTGGCGATTTAAGGATTTTTCCATAGAACTTTCAAGCCCTTATTTGCATCCTTACGGTGTGAATTAAAATAAATCACGAAACACGTGTTGAATGAAATATTTTTAAAAGTTTGAATCTAAAATTTTATAAAAATTGGTGCTGATTTAATTTTTTTCCATACAAAACTTTTAATACCTATTTCATCCCTTTAGGGTTAAACATTTTTCAAATTCCCTTCTAAGTGGATTTCCAGATTTTGACAATGAAAGTCTGTCCAAATTTCACGTTTCTCCTATCAGCGGTGACGGCTGTGCATGCATCCTACCTCAGTCAGTGGGAACATGTTCTTTTACATATATAGTTACTGCTGCTCATAAATCAATAAAAAATACCTTTAAAAAAATGTATATGCCAATGTTTACGTAAGCATTGGGGGAGGGGGTAAGAGGATTGCTTATTTTTGATGACATAGGGGAGGGGGGGATCAATAATTACAAAAAATCTGCTTACGTAATACTTGAACGGCCCCCAAAGCGCAAATGTTCAGAAAACCTAACTTCAGGGCCACGGCCACGAATTGTTGACGGTATTGTAGAAAACGTAGTGTCTTAACACTAGGTTATCTAAAAACGTGTAGTACGACCAACATTAAAAAAACTTATAAGAAACAAAATAACTTAAATAAAAAAATAATAATAATAAAAAAATTACATTATCATTATAGAGAGACGGCCGTTGGAGCGCGTCTTGAGAGCGAAATCCCGAATCACCGCTGCACACGCTCGCTATGCGCGCCGACTATTGAAAATAATAATAAAAAAAAGAAAATGAAAAATAAAAAAAACATCAAAAAAATAAGAAAAGCAAATAAAACAAAAAATCTAACAAATATAATACAAAATAACAAATATAATATAAAATAACAAATATAACATAATTAAGAAATCAAATAAAAAAAACCACCATCGTCCCCCTCTAACTCCCCTACCTGCGACAACCCACGCAGCGAGTCAGGCGCAGGTGCGGGCGTGGCACCGGACGACGCGCTCGATATGGGCGTGGAACAACTCACTGTTGATCCGGAAACACCTGGAAAAAGTTATTTGCAAAAAATTATGGGTTTGATCCCCATTCGGGAAAATGAATAATTTACATTCTCTGTTATTATGTGTGGGTTTTCTGTTCATTATAAGACAAAGCGGGGCGTTGAGATACGTCAGTTACTATGCAATATTACGAAAATTGAGCGGAAAGTAAGGAACACGATGTCTTAAGACACGGTTCCATCTGGCTATTTTGCTATATGCGGATGCTGTTTCTGTCCATTTTATTATTAAGGCTCCCTACAGATTTGCTAACAAGAAAATTAGAACAAGCGTTATATTATCTTAATATAATATAAATAATATATAAATAAATAATAAAACTTACCATGTTGATCAGAACACTGGCTGGTCAACGAAGAAATTGAAGTAAGAGAAGATTTCCTACTGCCGAGACGAGACGACGCTGAAGGAGAATGTGGGGCAGAACCGGCCTCCCAGCCGCTGTAGCACGATTTTATATCGCAAATAACCTGAAATTAAGAAAGAAAGGTCAATTACAACACGTTTTTTATTAATTAAATGGAACCCTTAAACCGGATTAATTGCCTATATTTAGTATTATACTCGATACGAGTATAATACACCTATCCTAGCTATATAAATTCTTAAGTATATAGGTGACAAAACAACTTATATCTAAATACTAGGTTAGGAAATCACATATTTTTTTATGATTTATAAAGGAGGGGTTTCGCTAGTGTCCAGGTAAAGTGCAGCGTGCACTCAACACGCAATGCCATGATCCGGCTGAAAATGGTGGACAAGGTGTGAAAAAAAAAACAAACACTAGGTTCCCTCTGCCTACCCTGCTATGTGCGAGATACAGTTCACGCTGTATGTATACAGGGTGGAAGTTTAAGCACCACTTTAAATGAAACCACAGTTTAAACTACTCTATAAAAGCCTAATATAAATCAGAAAAAAAATGATTTCCAAAAATGAAAAAGTTATTTTTTCAAACAAAATAAATAATAAAATTGTCGTTTTAAAATAACACATAAACCTATCAAAGGAACACCGCTGCTCACGCCTCATTCCGAAATCGAGTCGTAGGTATTGGTGATAAAGTTCAAAGTTGTTTAACTTTTAGAAGTATTATTGTAGTAGTAAGTGTTTACGTTATTAGGATCTATACGTAATCGCGTCACACGAAATACAGGTATGGATAAAAATCGTGAAATGAAAAAAAAATCCTACGTCCAAACTGTTGAGGCATCTTGATAAAAATTTTTAGGTATACGTTTGAAATATTTTACCCTATATGCTGTTTCCGTAAAAGGAGCGCTGCCTCTTCCACCCTGTATATGCTGGTTTTGTCTTTTTTTATTTATTTTTTTTATAAAAAAATGTAGTAACTAAACATTTAAATTCTGTATAAACATTCACATAGTAACAAATTTCGACGTCAAACTGTGTAACTAAACCAGGAAAATACAAATAATTTCGCTTTTCATTTGCCCGAAATAACTCTGACCGCAGATCAAATGGGTTGAATAATAATGATCTCTATATCCTCCTCGATAATTGGATTATATATATTTACAAAAATATTTTTTCAATTCGGAACAGTAATTACTGAGATTGGCGTGTTCAACCAAACAAGCTCTTTTCTTTATAATATGAGACTCTTAAAGCTTTATGAATTATGTAAAAATGTAATTATCTTTATTAACAAAATTATTCGAATTTAGTATTTTAATTTGTAATAAATAACCTGTGGTCGTCGTCTCACAGGGACTCAACGGTGCGGCTGTGAACGCAACGGTTGTGGATTTGATTTGCATAATCGAGGGTATGAAATATTTCATATTTCCATTTCTTCGCTCTGGTAACAAGGCAAACGCGGCATTGGATTCTGCCACTCAACAAATAATGTCTAAAAAATTCGGCAGAAAGCGGAAAATGGAGCGTCTTAACACAGGGTTCCCATTGCTTATACTAATATTTGTGGGATACAGCGTGAAGCTGAAAAAAAATTGTCGTCCTTTGGATATAAAATTTTATGAGCTAAATTTTGTTTGGTTAAACACACTAATCTCAGAAACTGGTGATCGAATTGAAAAAATATTTTTTTATTGGATAGTCAATTTATTGGGATAAGTTATAAGCTATATGACATCACGTTAATAGTTTATATACATATAACCCATTGTAATTAACGATCAGAATTACCCTGGACACTTGAAAAGTTACGACTTGAACAAACAGCCGTTTCCATTTTATCATGCGGTCAAAGTCGCGAGTAAAAACTATATTAAAATATATAACTTCTTCTTTCTATACAAATATTGTTTCTATACAAACCTGTAGACTGGCAGCTGGCAGGCTCCTCGGCTCTGACGTCTGTCTTGACAATTGTTCCGTACCTTCTTGTAGATGACCCACTTCGGCTAACATTGCTACTTCACTTTCCTGTAAATATATATTATTTTTTTACATTTTCAAAGTGTTATTCCATACTTAGTATAGAAAAATATTTATTTAGGAGACGTATAAATATTTGAACATAGCTGGATTTGAAAATAGCGCCTCTTGGACGATGTAAAAATAGCGCGGGTTCGAGTCCCGCTACGTTCAAATTTTTATACGTTTTCTAAATAAGTATTTTTCTTTCCTAAATGTGGATTAACACTTTAAAAATGTTAAAAATCATAATAATTTGTTAAAGTACAATATTTTTAAACATTTTTAAACTATTGTATGATTAATTTTCTTAATAAAAAAAATACTTACCACAACTGGACTAAGTAATGATACGAAATGACAGAAACGACTCCTTTCTTCAATGAGCGCTGCTTTGACAGCCTTCTCTTCCATTTCCTCCAACTGTTGTTTTCTTTCTTGGACATCCTATTACAAGGAGTGAATTTAGAAAATAAAAAAAATAACAAATCTTTTATAAATAAATAAATTATACCCATTTAGAAACCGTAAACGCGATGGTTGTGGGTTCGATTCCCACTAATGGGGAATGATATCCATACCTATATTATAAATTCGAAAGTAACTCTGTCTGTCTGTCTGTCTGTCTGTCTGTCTGTCTGTCTGTCTGTGCCGCCATCAGGGCCAAACCGCTAATTCAATTATGATAAACTACTCATATAGAGATACTTGAGGGTCTTCGGATGAACATAGGTTACTTTTTTTTCTCATATTTGTAATATTGTCGATATATACTAATATATTAAAATATTTTTCAATTTGACAGGCAATTTATTCCGCCATGTTAATAACAACCGACCGTTGCTAAGCAACGGATTGCAAAGTTTATTTGTTGTTATAAGCAAACGTCACCCAAAATGAGCTTGCTTAACGCATAGATACATGGCGTGCGCCGACTCAATCTTATGAGATACATAAAAATAATGTTTTACAAAAATATTGTCCTTTAAATAATGTTTAAAAAAGTCCGCGATACACATACCATATTTATCTCTGAAGCTTGAGCAAAGTAACACAGTAACAACAAGTAACCATTTTAATTAATTTTCTTTATATTTATCGGGTTTTTGTTGTATGTATTTTCTATAACTTGATATTGATCCTTATGAAAATGAATATAATAGTCACTTTTAGCATTTCATCTAGATTGAAATTATAGTTCACTGTATAACATTCTAATAAATAATTAAGGAGATGTCACTGATTCGAAATGACCTAGCCTACGAGCGGCATAGTATGACCGACGCGAACGGGCACATGACTGACGGTTTTGTAAATTTTCATACATTTTCGAACTACTGTTAATTTTTATGTAATTATTTGCTGTTTATAATTAATTTATACTTTTCTTTGGTTCTTCGCTTATTCGAGGAGCAGATTAGTTAGATTTTCATAAATTTCTTGGTGTGATGTAAGTTGCGGTCCTGCGTGGTATCGGTGTAATATTATTTAAGTATTAAGGAGAGAATTGTTGGTTATTTCATCTTGGTTGGATGGTTATCTATACCGTTGTTATACACTTAATAAATTGTGGTTTTAGTTTTCTGGGATTTTATTTGATATTGCTCGCAAAACTTATCATATTTAATGTAGAAAGGACTTTAGTTATTTCATATAGTATCTATGTACGCGCGCAAGGAAAACGAGTAAAAAGATTTTTCCCGGGTAAATCAGTAAAATCGATCACTGAAAGTCCAATAAAAATTAGTTCAGTTATTCTGGATATTATTAGCTCGGGGAAATAGAAAGACAGAAAGAAATAAAATTATTAATAATGTAGCTGGTTTCGTTTAGTTTTTTTATTAATATTTTACTATGGTTACGTTTACTTATATTTTTTTTATTTAAATTAGTTACATATTTTCACAAACAATTTCCTAAATATATCTATAAGCATTCGTAAAGTTTAAGCGGGTGAAGCCGCGTCCGGGTCCGCTAGTATTTACATAATTTTCTTTGCCTCGCTCTGGCAACGAGGCAAAGCGCGGCGTTTAGTACCGCCGTAGTATAGTATGTCCAAAGTATTTAATTAAATCTACTATAAAATTAAACTTAGGTAACTTATTGAACTATAGGTACAAACATTCTCTTGGACGGATGAAACGTATATGTTATTAATTAAATTGTAAAACACATAATAATAACCAGTTCATATGTGTAATCACCTATATTTACCTTATTTAAAAAAACACAGCTTCACGCTGTATCCCGCACACAGCAGGATAAGCAGAGGGAAGCTTGTGTTAAGATACACCTTTCTCCACGTGTTGAGTGGCGGAATTTAACGCCGCGCTTTGTCTCGACACCAGAGCGAAGAAATGAAAATATAAATGTAAGTAAATATTTCATTTCCTCGAGTGGGGATCGAACCCACAACCAGTGGTTTTTACAGTCACACTTTGTGCCCCTGGGCCACGACTGGCCTTACATGTCATTTTTACTTCGCAATAATACCAAACTACATATATCTTAAAATGAATAAGCCCGTATATAATATATGAATTAAAACGACATCTCAAGATCGTCTTTTCGATCAATCTCAGAATTGTGAGCGATAAATAAATAATTCTAAGACTTAAGACTAAACTATAAGAAATGAGAATTTCGACACATAAATATATATATATATATATATATATATATATATATATATATATATATATATATATATATATATATATATATATATTACTTACCTACATTACAAATTAAACAAGGTATCTCAAAAACTTACTTGTAAACACACATCAGCACGGCGTTTAACATCGGGCGTGGCACGCCTGGCCTTCCTAGCGTGTCTCTGGGCGTCTTGTACCCTCCTCCTTAGTTCGGCCCTGGCTCGCTTACATTCCCTCGCGTGTTCTCTACTTAGGGCACCTGAGCCGTTGTAGCCTTTACGCCACTCGTCAGCGCGATCCGCCAAGGGAGTTACTAGGCGGTCCATTAAAGTGCTGAAATTGTAGTTTACATACAAGTTAACATTATTATAGGCGCAGAGAGTACGACGGTTGTAGGTTCGATTCCCACTCAAGAGTTTCTAGCTTTTTCCCGCATAACAGTATAAACAAACGGAATCTAGTTTTAAGACACTCCGAATTCGTGACATTAAGTAGTAAAACTCACTCAATACCTCTAACAACAAAAAAAAACAAAAATAAACTAACATTAAAGTAAAAGTATATAAATAATTAATAGTAAAAGGTAACCTTATAAATGTTTTCATCCGCGACTCTATCGCCCGGTGTCGTAGACATACTCTTGTGAGAGCGGTTCCAATTTCTTTTGTGGCTCCTGTAACAAAGAAATAAAAATATTAAGCGAATTTTATTTAAAATAATATCTTGACTTTATGTAATTTAGTACTATCTTTTTTTAGCTTCTCGCTGTATCTCGCACAAGCAAGGTAGGCGAGGGAACCTGGGAACCTAGACTAGACTAAGGCACTAACGATCCCCACTAAGTATCTAACATATTGAATTATCTAAAAAAAGTATTTTATTTACAAAGATTCACATGCTGCGGTGGTTTTACCCAACGCCGGACTCTTTTAGAACAGATGGCAAGGAAAAAGATGTTTCCCCGTTGATATTCACATCAACAAATACTTATATGGTGATCGTTCTAGGTATAATAAAATAAATAAAATAAAAATAAAAAAGCCTTTTATTTCTTGCTTCTTTAGTAAGTAGTTACATTTCATGGAATAAATATACAAGTTTTACGGTTAGTGTTAGTATTATTATTATTAGTATATTGTAGTTAGTAAATTTATTGTTTGTTTCTTTTGTTGTTTTTCTTTTTTTTGCGTTTATTTTTCATAATCATATATTTATATGTTTATTTATCTATTTACGCCTTGTTTTTTATTCTATTCCTTTCTATTTAATAATTTTATTATTTCTAAATTTATTTTTTCTTTTTATTTAGTTATTGTTGTTTATTTATGTATATATATATATATATATATATATATGTGATTTGATTTTATGTACATATTAAAGTATTAGGCAAGAACCCCTGTGCAGGTGAAGGCCTCCTCCAAAGATGCCCAGTCTTCCCTTGACTGGGCTTTTTGTTTGTAGGGTTTTATTTTGTTAAGTTTTATTTTTAATAATTTGGAGGGTTTTGGTCTTGATCTTCCACGGTGACCAGCCGGATTGGAAGAATTAATTAGTTTTTTGTTATATTTTCTGTTTATTCTATGTGAGAGGGGGTGTTCATTTCTACAAGACGTTGTTTGTATTTTCAAGCTTCTTTGAAGGGTAATTTGAGTTTTTTCCACTAAAGAAGTTCAACAAACCCGGTTTTACTGGCCCCTCCGCAAGGCTGGACGATCTGTGTAAGTTACTCCTAGTCTTGTTCTTTTTATTGAACTGTGTATTCGGTTCATTTTTCTGGCCGCTTTCTGGTGAACTGGAAAGCATACGTTTATGTTTGGTTGGAGAGTTCGGGTTTTTGTTAAGAATCTTTAATTTATCGTAGACAATGATCACTGAGTTTCCTTTTTCTTTTTCAATCTTTACTTGTTCTTGTAGTTCTTTTCGTTTCTTTAAAATATGCTCTGGGTAGTCTTCTTTTATATAGTATGTAGTATTTTTAAGTTCTTTCTTCTGTTTTAGTATATTTATTTTAACCCCAAGTGTTAAAAGTGTGATTTTTATTGGTCTAGGTCTATCTTCTTTTTTGCCTATTCTTCTAGCTTCCTGTATGTCTCTCTGATCAAGTTTTACATTTAAGTACTTATTAATAAAACTAGTTAAGGTATTTTCCAAGTTTGAATATGTTGATTCAGTTTCTTCCAGGCCGAATAAAATGATATTTCTCTGTCTAGATTGTTTTTCTAGGAAATATAATCTTTTTTCTTGACTATTCAGCTTATCTTTGAGGTTCTCGTACTTTTCTTCCCAGGATTTAAATTTCTCGTCTAGTATACTATCAATATTCTGTGTAACTTGCTCTGTTACTTTTTCTCCATTTTTTAAAATCATTCTTTTCTGTTCGTCTAGTTCATTCTGAATTTTCCGTAAAGCACTTAAGACTTCCTCCATGTTTATTATTATTATTATTATTTCTTATTTTGATAATTTCTAAGAATAATAAAATATCATATAATGTAATTATGTGTAATGTCTTTTGTCTAGTAGCGAACTCTTGTGGCTCAAATTCGAACTGGTTACCCAATAACTAACTTTATCGATGGATCGTATACTTGGTTCTCGTTACTTACAAGGGATGGCGTTAGTTGCGTAAATAAGTTGTTTATTTTACAAATTTTTAACAAAGTTTCTTTATATATTTATGTATTCCCTTTTTTTCTCACAAAATTTATATTTAGTTGGCACTAGTCACAGTTTCGCGAGTTTGATCACTTTAAATGTTGTATTTTTTTAAAAAGTCATAAAAGATAACACACTAACGGTCTGTTTTTTTGTTTTCACTATAAAACGTCTTTCACTAGTTATTTGTCCGTATCCACAATGTATGTCGTCTATCTCGGTATCTTCCACTAGTTATCTTCTTTTTACTGACTATGAACTTGTATTCAATTTTTTAACGTAAAATAATACAGAGAACAATGTGAACCGTGGCTCAGTGGCGCCCCTCGCCCTCGTTCTAGGTATACTGTTATAAAAAAAACTACGATACCATAACTTACCATGATAAATAAAACTTACTAATCTGAATTACTTTCCTTGTCTATTAACATTATCAGTTTAAAGACTGAAGTTTTAGCAAATTGAATAAAATATATTTTTAACAGTTTTTACGAACAAAAATAGTCTATATGTATATGACCTTCTTTTATTTATGAACCGATTGAAATGAAACAACACTATATATTAAAAAAAGTTTGTCAAAGTACAATAGTGAAAAGTGAATTTAAATCGGTTCAGCCGTTTATGAGATTAGTGTACATACACGCACAAGCAAATAGAAGCAAACAGACAAGGAAGAAGAAATATTTTGTGTTGTATTACTATGATATATGAATATCCCCAATAATGGAGTCCCTATAGATCAGTTACAATGTTATCATATGTACCTATAGATTATTTAAATTTAGGTTAAAAATAAATTAATAATAATCTATACAACCTAATGATACATACATATATACAAAAAGGTATTTAAATTACTATATTAAATCCATTTACAGTAAAGACACATGGAATAGAATCTATTAACATTTATAAAGACCGTGACCGACCAGCGATAGGTCAACATAGACTTAGAAAAAAATCGGTGACCTAATTTGGGAAGAGATCGTCTAGCACAGAAATAATCTTCATACTTTGCTTTAATATAGTAGTGGATTCGATAATACCAATAGATAATATAAATCTGAAGTTTGTTTGGCTCAACGCGCTGATCTCAGAAACTACTGATTGGAATTGAAAAAATCTTGGATAATCCATGCATTAAGTCTACAAGCTATATTACAGCACGTTAATCGTTTCAGTGTAAGCTATTGATCCTGCGTCAGAGTTACCTCACGCGCTTACAATGTGCGATAGTCATATAAGCATTTATTTCTATTAGTATTCTATAATTTCTAGGATTTCATAAAGGAGGTTTTATTTTGTTATTTAAAAGCGTTGTGTTGTTATTGTTTTCAATATTCACTTCATAGTATATTATGAGAAAATGTTATTATTAAATTATATAAAAACATAATTTATGATGTAAAACATCACAACACGGTTACAAAATACAAATTCTGGCTTCAAAAGGTGATATCATTCATAGCATATACGCAGTTGCTGGGACTGATCATAAATATACGTGTAAATAACAAAAAAAGATATAACGAAAAGCTTTTAAATACGTCAATAATTTTTAAGATATTTTTTTATCAGCTTTACATTATATCTCGCATAAGGAGTAGCAGAGTAGACTCTGGACCTTAGTGTCAAATACTTTCTCTGTTATGGCGGAAAGTGCTTGTTTAATAGCGAAATTCTACACTACGTATTAGTACTTTGTCGTAACGAAGCGGTGTTATAAAAATAATCAATTCATTCCCATGAATCGAATCCACAACTATCGTGGTTTGCAGTCAAACATTTTACCACTGCGCGGTTGGCCACAACCATAAATATAACATATAATAATAATGAAACAAAACAAAAATAAAATAAAAACGTCAACAAGCCCTAACAAGAAATAATAATAAACTAAAAACTGGTATCAAAATCTTAGGAACGGTTAGGCTATTGAACTTTCTTCTAAACACCTGCTCTCGATCTGTATTTTAATGGATTTTTGTGATGATATCTCATCAATTTATCTAATCTTTTTGATTTTTAATTAATCTTTTTTAGTGCTTTTGACATTTCTAACATCTGACAGGATATATGTTTGTAAAAACATAAATATATACATTTTTTTTTTTGTTTTTTTTTCTAGAGGTCAAAACAAAATTATATATAAGAATATAAATTAAACAAAGCAAAGCAAATATCTGTACTTATATTATAAAGCTAAAGAGAATGTTCGGTTCAATGCATTAATCTCAGGAACTATTGGTTCCAAATAAAACAAAATATTTTTGTGATCGATAATACATTTGTCAAGGAAGAGTTATTATTATATTACATTACGTTAATCGTTTCGATGTATCACACCAGTATAAGCCGAAAGTAGAGTAACCTGCAAATATAATAAAGCTTAGCCTATACGGAAAAAACGTATAGTAAAATTTAGAGTTTTTTCCCCAAATGAACACAGAACTTAGCACCCACATAGATCTCCCATTGTTTTAGATTCGTCACTCAACACGCAAAGCCTCCAGAATTGGCCTTAAACTGTCTGCCAACGCTGCTATGTGCGGGATACTGCGTGAAGCTAAAAAAACAAAACAGATATTAGGTCCTGCACTGACGCAGAACGAGAGTTTTATCATTTGTTATTTCCTAACGCAATATAATTATTAAAGAAGTCGTTTGTGAAAAACAGAAACTAAATTATCTTAATCTTCTAATGTTAGGGCATTCAACCTCACATATTTTATAATAAATACAACCATTGATAAGCGATAAACCTTTAAATAATATCTTTTGTATTAACTTTTTTTAATTCAATCAAAACAAGCTTATACCTACCTGCATAAGGTCAATGGCAAGGAATCATATAAGCTGACAGTAAACGCGATGGTTGTGGATGCGATTACCACTTGGGGTAAGGTGGATATTTAAAAAAAAACACATTTCCCCACTTTTTTTAGATAAAGACAAAGTCCGGCGTTAAGCTCCCCGGCGTTTGACGTTACCCTGTCTGGTAAAGCGCGTTGTGTTTCACAACTCAAAAGGCAATATCTATAACATCCACTCATATGGATGTGGAACGGATTCCAGAAGCGCCCTTTCAAAAATATTGTTCTGTGTACAGCGCTCTTGGAGTGTCTATTTTTAGCTGTAGAAAATCGAAACCTGTTTCTTTCCTGGTCTATTTTACACCACCCCATATAAAAAACATTAAAAAAATTGAGATATCGTAATTTTAATCACATGCGCCTAAACCAAGCAATACTATCCAAAGGACAAGACGCAGATGCGTGGATTCTTATAAAATGGCCGCCACAGCTAGGAGTATATAGACATCAAATGGAGAATGTGTTCTCTTTAATTTAGTTTAGCAATGCTAACTCGACAAAAAAAATGCAAATCCAGCCAAATGCGTGCATTGTTGTATGGGAGCCCCCTTAAATATTTATTTTATTAATTTTTAATTTGTTAAAGTGGCAACAGAAATGCATTATATTATGTAAAAATTTCAACTATCTAACTATCATGGTTCGCGAGATACAGCCTGGTGACAGACAGACGGATGGCTTGACGGTTTTGAAACTCAAAACGCAATATTTCTAAAAACAAGCTAAAAGTGGATAACGGAGTGTCTTAACACCAGACCCTGTCTGCCGATCCGGCGAAGCAAAGAAATCTATAGAACGGATATAGATGTATAACATGATATATAAATCGAGGTATACCTCATTTGAATGTTAGTCGATACAAAGCTTTCAAATCGAATAGACTAGTTGAAGGAAGATGTTCAAGAAAATGAGTCATATATTTGTTGTTATATTAATTAGTGCACTCTACGAGGTGTCAGCAGGTAATTCTATTTTTTTTTATTTAGAGTTTAATTTATACTAAGAAATATATATAAAAAAAATATTTAATAAAGAATGGGCGCTAGAAAAAATATTCTTTTATATATTAATAAATTTATTGTAATTAGTAAATAATACTTAAAGTTATATATAACATTTACTTATCAGCGTAACTTATATTTTATTAAAAACCTCATTGATTTTAAACTTTTCACTGCGACGCCAAGCTGTCTATCATTTAAAATGTTTCAATGCAGTAAAATATTTTGTTTTCATAATATAATCAAATACCTACTAACAACTACTAACTTCGCCTAAAATTTAATAAAAAAGTTGGATCCAATGTTTCCAACATTTTACATGGTCCGTTGTAATACGTGATATAAAATAAAAAAATGTCTTTTTTTTATTGTTATTTTTTTAACGGTAGTAATAGAGTAAAAATACTTAATTACATTTAGCAAAAAAATACAAATTAAAAATAAATATATATAATATAAATATTTAATATATCAAGTCGATCGATATAAATAACATGAATACAATAAAATCTCATTGACCTTTCGTATGCTAATTCTGAAACTTGTTAATACTACCACGTGAACTAGATTTTTTTTCTAACAACATCACGTTTCTTCTTCAATTTGCACGGAACGGCAAAAGAGAACTAAGTGACGCGTCATTATAATATTTGTATATTTTGATCATTGCAGATACATCAACTGTATCTATTCCCCAAATTAGTTTTCATATATATACGTCAATGACGCCTTCCAAGAGGATTACATGTACGTTCTTTAAAAAAAATTCTATATCTAGAGTGGAATTAAAAAAAAAAGTGTATATGTTATGTTATCAGTACTAAATATATTAATTAATATAACATTTATTTATTATTAGATACGTATAATTAAACACAACTGATCCCAAGTATTTAATATAGAGACAACCTCTAATAGGTTATTTAGTTTCGTTAGATTGTGGTTAATATATTAAAAGTGGATCTACACTAAAGTAATCACAGTTCGTTCGCGGTCCGATCTCGATCTGGTACGGTCGACGAGTCATGGCCACCATGAAGTTAGATTTTCTGATCTTTTGCGCACTGTTCGCTTGGGAAAAAAATAATAAAAAGTAAGAAAAAATCCTAAAATTAAATCTCAGCGCAACCACCAACAGTTAACTTAAGCGGCCACGACTCGTCGACCGTATAATGAAATATTCTTATACAAGAAACAACAAGAGCACGGAACTTGACTCTTGACGATAAAGTCGACCTCCTCATTATTTTTCATATTAGAAAACCTATACCCGTCCGAGAATGAGTTGTGACCGGAAGACCGATAGTGTGGATCGACCCTAAACAAACGAACGACAAACATAAACAAATGTATTAGTCATACAATATTATTCTAATATTTCCCTATATCAAGTAACTACTGATTTTTAATATTATCATATTAATGGTATGTAAATAACCTGTTTTAGAATTGCAATTATCAACGATCGTTCAATAAAGTCTGTTTTATTATTATAATTATTTAAATGCACATTATTAGAATAAATATAAGTGTCTATTGTATATCCTGCATTACTATACTTTTTAATTTACATATTCTTAGGCATATTTTGTTAGGTAAAAAGAACATGGTGTTAAGGCACTCCGCTCCGCAATTTTTTATCAGCCGTAGGAATGTGTTTACTAAAAACTGTCGTTAGTCACTTCAAAAAATTATAAAAAAAATCGATGTTTACTCGATTGATTCCTATTTCAATTCAATAATAAAAATATATAAATCAGAAAAATATATAAATGAACTGACGAATCGATGATATCTGGTTAAACTGTTTTTGCAACTTTAAATACAATAACAAAAGTAATGACCACAAAAAAATCAGAGAACTTTTTTAATATTATACTTCACCATAATCTCTTCTAGCATTTCCTTATATATAGATATAAACATTTACAATATTATGATAAGAATATAACAAAATATTTTGTCTTCACAGAACTATGTCAACAGACAAAACTACCGCCTAGTCCCACGTCTGAATGCTGTGGACTGGACCTCGCGGATGATCATCGTAACACAAGTGCGTAATGTAAATATGAGGCCAGTCGTGGCGCAGAGGCACAAAGTGTGACTGTAAAATCGACTGGTTGTGGGTTCGATCCCCACTCGAGGAAGTGAAATATTTATTTACATTTATATTTTAACTTATTCGCTCTGGTGTCGAGGCAAAGCGCAGCGTTGAGTTCCGCCACTCAGCACGCAATACCTCCAGAACACATTTTAATCCTTTTCTAATAATTACTTTTCGTGGCCGTCGTGGCGCATTGGCACAAGGATGTAATGCGATGGTTCGATCCCCACTCGAGACAATAAATTACTATTTATTACTATTTCATTTTCTTCAATCTGGCAACAATGCAAAAAAACCCGTCGTTGAGTACTGCCACTCAATACACAATGCCTCGAAAAATTCTGCTTAAAGTGGGGAACGGAGTGTCTTAACACTAGGTTCACTCTGCCTACCCTGCTATGTGCGAGATACAGCGTGAAGCTGATATGATTGTATTTTCTAACAATTACAGGCGGAGACGCAGCTATAAATCAATTTCCCTGGCTGGCGCTAATAGAGCACGGCGAGGGCAGGATCACTTGTACCGGTGTCCTTATCAGTTCACAATACGTATTGACTGCCGCCCAGTGTCTCTACCACGCACCGTAAGTTCTACGTTACATTATTTTTATATGTTTTCAAAAATATTTTTCTCAACTTAGTATGGAATAACACTTTAGTTTGAAATATTTGAATTAACATGTTAAATATTATGTTATCATATTATTATTATGATTAACTAAATTAACGCACAATTAATAACAAATCATATCTAGCTTCAGGCTCTATCCCGCAAATAACAGTAAGCAAAGGGTACCTGGGAACCTAATGTTAAGACACTTCGTTCCCATTAAGACATTTCCGTTCTCCAATTTTCGCCGAATTCTGAAGACAATGCACGTTGAGTCGCGGAACTAAGCGCCGCGGCATGCCATGGAAGAAAAGAAAAAAAATCATTTCCTCGGGTAGGAATCGAACTCACAACCTACCGCATTTACAGCAGCAGCACACAGCACTGGCTACATCATATAACATATTGCATATAATTCAATGTTACAGTAAGAACGTGCGTTTGGGTGATTACAACAAGACCCACACAGGGCCGGACTGTGTGGTCGTCGATGGGAAACAGATTTGCAACGACGGTGCTATAACGATCCCCATAGACTTTGTCGTCTCTCACCCTCAATTCGGCAAGCCTACTTCACACGGTCACGATATCGCCGTGATAAAGCTGATTGAACCAGTGCCTTATAATGGTAACTATGTATTTAATTTATATTTCAGCTTCACGCACTATCCCGCATTCCTTAGTGTTAAGACGCTCCGTTCTCAAGGTCGCGAATTAGGTGACGACACTCTACGTTGCTTTTAAAGATAAATTCTAGGAGAAATATAAATAATTCAACCTGAGCGAGGATCGAACCCACGATCATCGCTTTTACAACTTACTTTACTGCGTGACGCGATGGTCTCAATCAATATTACCTACTTAATAATCATTTTGACGCCGTGTCGTGTGGCGCAGGAACGCAAGCGTGTAAACACGACGTGGGTTCTATTTAAACTCGGGTAATTGAAATATTTTAATTTCATTAGCTCTGAAAGCGATGCAAAGCGCGGCGTTAAGTTCCGCCAATCATCACGAAATGCCATCAACGAAAGGCAAGAAACAAATGATATCGGAGTGACTGAAATAATGTAAAGTCTAAACAATTTCTATTTCTTTTTTTTGTTCACATTTTAAGAGAGATTGTATTTTGCAATTTTATAAATTTTCTAAAAAAGTAAAATTATTATTTCCATTGCAGAATTCATAAGACCGATATGCCTGCCCACATCTGATATAACCGTATCACCTCCTGAAAATATGCGACTGATCAACGCGGGCTGGGGCAGTAAGCCAGCGAGCGACCAAGAGGACGACGTCGTGAAGCATTATGTCGAACTACCATATGTGCCTTTGGAGGTAAAAAATTAAGCGGCTTCTTGATTAAAAACAAAAAGAGAACCTTTTATATAGGCATGCCCCGCACTACGCAGAGAAAACCAAATTTTAAGATACTAAACTTCTCTATCTTAAATTACATTAGAACGTAAACGAAAAACTTTTAAATATAACAATATCTCTTCTACTCCATAAAACGTTAAACGCAATATTATAACAGAGAATCGTTCCCATTAAGACACTTCCGTTCCTCGCTTTCCGCCTAATCCTAAAAGTATCGCGTATTAAGCAGTAAGACTCAACGCGCTGATCTCGTTACCAAAGCGAGGAAATGAAAATATTAAATATTTCACTTCCTCGAGTTTAGAGTTGCACGCTTGTGCCCCTGCACCACGATTGGCCACATTTAACCTCTGTTATTTTCTCATTATTAAAGAAATGCAAACAAATATACGCAAAGAAGAACCTGCGCCATTCGTCAGCTGTCAGCGATGGTCACATCTGTGCCGGTGGGGAGAAGGACCTCGACTCATGCAGGGGTGACGGCGGCGGCCCTCTGATGTCAGAGACGAAGGGAAGATATACTTTAGAAGGCATCGTTAGCTTTGGCGCGGTGCCTTGCGGTACTGAAGGCGTACCTAGCGCGTATACTAAGGTCTTCCCTTACATGCAATGGATAAATAGAATAGTT
>JAJHJA010000567.1:0-22063 GCA_021202915.1 Heliconius himera
AAAGATTGCATTAAACTCGTAAAAGGGAAATTTTAAAATTACCTTTATTACAGATATTTTATAAATGTCATAAGCTTTTTTATTTAAAGTAGTAGTTAAATAAACTACTTTTTTTGAGTTTCACAGACACAGAATAGACGGAGGAGTGTGTTAAGACACACTGCTCCACACTCATCATCAAATTCTGGAGGCATTGCGTGTTAATAGGCGGAACTTAACGCCGCGCTTTTTTACTAAAGCGAGGAATATTAAAAATTGTAATATTTCATTCTACGAATATTCGGCGCGGCGTTGAGTTCTGCCACTCAACACGCAATGCCTCCAGAATTCGGCAGAAAGTGGGGAACGGGAGTGTCTTAACACTAGATTCCCTCTGCCTACCCTGCTGTGTGCGGGATACAGCGTGAAGCTGATTTTATTTAATCTTCAAAATTTCAGCTTTGCTAAAATGACATAGGTGTAGGTTAGGTGCCCTGGGATATCAGTCTATTAATAAAAAAATACCTTGCGCACAATTTAATTACGTTATATATATTTCTGTCAATTCAACTTCCTGTGTGAATTCAACACATGGTACAATCATACATTATGTATAAGACGACCAACAGAAGTAAAGTAAAATCAATGGATTCTTGCATTATGTTCCTATAAAATATAATTAAATATAAAAATGGGCAGATTTGTTCTAATATTTTTATAGTTTTACATCTAATAACACCGCTTTAGCAGTGTAGGGAGTGGGAATCTGGTGTTAAGACACTCCTTTTTCCAATTTTTGCAAAATTTTTCAAGATTTTGTGTTGATTGGTGGCACTCAACGCCGCGTTTTTTCTTGTTGTGTTTACAGTCAGAGGCATTGCCGCTACGCCATTTATATTATTACAAACAGGAATACAGACACAATTAAATACATTAATTCACACAAGCCTGCCAGCCAGCATTTACTGGAGGAAAATGAAGAACATGGATATGGTACCAGAGTCGCAAGACCCGATTTTTAGCCCAAAATTGATATATCCCAAGTGAGAAAGACATGATCTTTATTTTTTTAATAAATTATAACAATAAATTAATACGTACAATTTCAAAGATAAAAATCCTGCTTTCCCCGTAGACAAATTCTGGCAACGCTTTAGGCTTTAGGCAACGATTAGGTATATCAACATTTAAAAAAGGTTTCAAATACAAACTAAACAATTTTTAAATGAAACGATAGAATAAGAAAATTTCAAACGAATCACGATTTGTAACAAGACGCGTCCGGTGACTAGTCGACTCAGCTCATTAATTTCTTCTCGAAACGCTAATTAAGCACACTTTGAAGAATCCACGAAGCGATTCCATCCCGACACCCATCTGCATCTCAATTATGCAATACAATCTCGTTGGATCAGACTTGAAAAACCAATTAAAATATCTGAAAGCTTAATGAAAAAATCCATTCTATTATATCGAATTAAACGTCGCCACCAGACGTTTAGGTTAAAATTGAAATTTATTATATTTTTTTTGTATACATCCACACGCAGCAGGGTATGCAGAGTGCGCCTAGTGTTAAGACACTCCGTTCCCCATTTCCCGCCAAATTCTGGAGGCATTACGTGTTGAGTGGCGGAATTCAATGCCACGTTTTGCCTCGGCGCCAGAGCGAAGAAAATAGGAATATTAAATATTTCCTCGACTGGAAAAACAGACAGTCAAACCCAGAATCTATCGTGTTTACAGTCATACTTTGTCCCCTGTGCCATGACTGACTTCAAATTATATTTTATAAAACTATTTATAGCTTTTTCAGAATTTATATTTGGTAATTTATCCAAAAAGCCTCTAAATTAAACATTGTATGTGTTCACTATGCATATTTTCTAATATAAATACTCTATTACCATTATATAAAATGGGAATATTTTAGCACTACATTTAAATATAGATATATTTGTTATTTATTATGTGTCAATATTATATTTTTAATAATTTCTAGATTCTACATATTAAAACCGGTACATATCACAATTGACGTGCAGAAAGAATCTTCTTACTTATTTATGGCTTTGCTTTTATTGCCTTTTTGTTAAACTTAATTGAAAATATTTTCAACAGTAGCAGGAAATTAATCTCATAATTTTATGTGTACAGCTAAACATTTTTAGGGTTGCGTAACTTTTAGGGAAAAAAGGAACCCTTACAAGATCAATTCTGTCTGTCTGTCCATCAAGAGCTCTTATCTTAGGAACGCTTAGAAATATCGGGTTGAAATTCTAAATTTTTGGTTAAATCTTAAAAAATAATAGCCTTAAATAGTAAAAAATGTGTATTTGGACACTACAAAGGGAATTACAATTAATAGGATAACTACGGTTTAACCTAGAATTATGAAATTTGGCAGCTAGCTTCTACAGGTAGTACTAGTTTATAAAAAAAAATAGAAAACTGTACGTTTATGGTTAAATCCTAACATAAAAATAATCTTAAAGAGGTGGTAAAATTTGATATTAAAGCTGCTTGTTCAAGTGAGGCATGAAATGAAAGGGCTTTGGCTAAGCTAAACCTGAATTTCGGAAAAAACTCGAGACCTCTAAATTTTGTACGATACCCGGTGGACGAGCCCGACTCGCAGTTTGTCCGGTTTTTTTAAAGATACCACGAAAATGGCTTAAAATTAAAACAATCTTAACGATATCAATTATTTCTTTATATCTTACAAAAACCATTATTTGAATTACGGATTTTTTCATATGTATAACATACGTGACTGTCATTATGGTGTCTGTGAACCATTCTTACAATCTACAAAGACACGTCCCCTCAGTAGGCCAAGTTTGGTTTAACCTCGCAAGCGAACTTGTGAAAGGAAGATATCCAGTCAAACGTGCTTTGATAAACTGCCTTTTGTGTCCTTTGTGACTCCTCGATAATCCCGGCTCAGAAAGGCGCCCAATGTGGGTCTAAAATGCGAATTCTTTTTGTAGCCAACCATCCTCCTGATTTTCCGAAAGCATTTCTTTTGACATATGCGAGAACGAAATTGAAAGTCTAAAGGATAAAGTTTGTAGAATTATTATTAAATGTAAAATTTTCTTTGAATTATTTTATTTTAGTTTCACGCTGTACTTCGTAAAAGCTGGGTACGCAGAGGGAACGTGGGAACCTAGTGTTAAAATACTCCGTTCTCATTGAGCTTTTCGTTTCGGGTGGCGGAACTCAACGCCACGATTACCAGGCTGAAGAAATGAACATATTAAGTAATTCATTATCCCAATTGGCATTCGAACCCATAACCGTCGCATTTACAGTCTCACCCTTGTGCGACCGGACCACTGAGGGCATGTATAAAGAGGTTGATAACATTGGATGAGGTGAAAGAGGAATGTGGAGACCGTAGCGTTTAGTGCTCCGTTTTCTTTGGTTACCAAGGTTGGGATAAAGTTTCATATTAATAACATTTTTATAAAATTAGATCGCTTTTAAACTTTACAATACAAATTTTCTTATGAAGAAAACTTTCCACGTTTCTCAAATTCCAAATCCTAAGAGTTAATAGCCGCTATTATTGCTTACCATGAAATTAAGGGGATTAAAAGGACCTAAATCCGCATGAAATCTTCATTTTATCGGCGATTTTAAGTATTTAACGCACGAAAGCGATTAGTATTAAAACTTTTGCAACAATAAAATACTTAAACATCGTTAAAGAGATAGCAAAGGCGCTCAAACAGCGACTTAGAAAATTTTTATTTCAAAAAGAAGTCATTAGGGAAGTTCCTGGGAACTTTCTGACCCAGAGGGGAAACAAATATTTCTTGGGCGGCAGAAACAATAACAATGCTTTGTTTAGTTTTTCTAAGCTTGTATTAGCTTAGAAATTTTGTTCTGGTGTTCCTCCGTAAGATTGACTTGGGAAATGTTTTTATAAAACGGCTTACGTTATTGGAAATATATATAACTTCTACTGATGTAACAATGTAGAATAAATAGAGTTTCGATTTGATTAAATTGTTTTTTTCCTTAACATTGCCAATAAATATGTAAATTTTTCTGCCCTATTCTGAATGTGGGAAACAAATGTTACGACACTCTGTTCTTATTGAGACATTGCGCGGTGAGTGGCGGAACTCAACTTTACAGTCACTTGCTTGTGCCCCTGCACCAAGACTGCTCTTAAATAAACATACATAACCATTGTAATAAATGTTCTCAAAACGTAATTGATAATAGTAAAAATAATTTTTCGAGATATCCGAAATCATTTTACTTTCACATAAGTACGTAAAAAAAAATTGTCACTCCCAGCTATGAATTTTACGCATCGTAATTTTCCAACAGTTACTACCAAATAAAAAAGAGTCGTTTCTTGTGGGCCTGCTACATTGAGGAAGGAAGACGTTGGCGTGACGTTAGTTTGATATACGACCGAGGCCCTTTGTGCGTTGGTCGTTAGCCCAGGAGCACAATGACAGCGGGACAGCATTGAAACTTGAGAGCTGAGCGTGACACCGCGTAATCAGCCCGCTGATTTACTAGTCGATTGTTCTGACGAATCCATAGTATTTAGATTGTTATTGGTGATGTTTAAATTAATGGATGCCACAGTTTATGGTAATTTTGAGGTTATATATGTATGTGGTTGTGAGGTTTTGATGGTTGTGTGCTTGTTAGGTATATTAAAAGTTGTGATTTTATCAAATATTTAAGTAAAATATGTAAAGAGGCCAGCCGTGGCGCAGCGGTACAAAGAGTTACTGTAAAACCGACTGGTTGTGTGGAGTGCGATCCCCATTTGGGAAGATGAAATATTTACTTAAATTTATATTTCCATTTCTTCGCGCTGGTGTCGAGGCAAAGCGGTGCGTTGAGTTCTGCCACTCGACACGCAATGCCTCCAGAATTCGACAGAATATATAGAACGGAGTGTCTTAACACTAGGTTCCCTCTGTCTACCCTGCTGTGTGCGGGATACAGCGTGAAGCTAATTTATTTATTTATTTATTTATATATATCAATAAAAGTTGTAGTTTATATTAATGTTAATTCAACTCATGTTATACCCGTGCTGGGCAAAAAAGATTTATGATGGACAACTGAGTGGTAAGAGAGATAGGGGGAGACCTTCGAAAACACAGTATCAAAGATACTGGAGGAAAGTCATATAAAAAGCATGAGGACTCCCCGGAGGGCATGTATGAAGAGGTTGATAACAGTGGACAAGGGTTTAGCCATAAAAGACAAGAAAGATAAAATTATTATTAGTTAACTTTTTACAGTTAACTTTTTCTTAGTTTATGGCGTTCTGTATGTCCCGGTTGAGCACTAATCACGTCGTCAATGTCACGTTATATGGAAATAGTCAAGTAAACTGGTTGGAAAGTCAAGAATGCAGTAAAAGTAAAATTTTCTTTTATTCTTAATGCTATGAATTCAAAATTATAGTGTTTTTTTTTGTATATTAAATTAAAAATTAAATCAGCTTCACGCTGTATCCCGCACACAGCAGGGTAGGCAGAGGGAACCTAGTGTTAAGACACTCCGTTACCCACTTTCTGCCGAATTCTGGAGGCATTGCGTGTTGAGTGGCAGAACACCACCAGACACCAGAGCGAAGAAATGGAAACATAAAATTTAAATAAATATTTCATCTCCTCGAGTGGGGATCGAACTCACAACCAGTCGGTTTTACAGTCACACTTCGTGCCCCCGCGCCACAACTGGTCTCAATGTTAATAGCCTTGTATATTAAAAAAATATATATATTTTAACTTATCAACACAAATATTACAGATGGCTAGACGTTTTATATACTGCTGAACAACGATAATTTTGATAAGTTGATGGAACCATGACCCACTTCCGTCTGCGATAGCGAAAGATTCGTGAGTTAACCAACGTCGACCCAATTCGTTGTCGGACAGAGTGACCGACTTGTGTCAAAACTAACAAGTCTACCCTTAAAAGCTTTAATCTCGCCTATTACGAGTTAGTATATAACTTGTCAGTGACGTGACGTGACGTGACGTGACGTGACGTGATCAATGGTTTGTACTAAAGTTTCCGGTTGAAAACATCAGTATCTTAAATAGCATGGTGATTTGGAAAACCACGTGTTTTATTTCCTGTCATTCGGTGACGGCAACAGGAAAAGTATTTTACAGGTAAATAACAAAGATTTGATCTGATTAGCTCGTCGTGAGTCCGAAGACAGGTCGACGACGTAACGTAAAAGGATACCGTCTGGCTGTCAACGCGACGATTGTAGGTTCAGTTTCTATGTTTTTGTTTGAAAGCTTTTTATGTTTTTTTTTATCAGCTTCACGCTGTATCCCGCCCACTGCAGGCTAGGCAGAGGGAACCTACGAGTAGTGTTAAGAACTCAACGCCGCGCTTGTTGAAATATAAATTTAAGTAAATATTTCATCTCCTCGAGTGGGGATCGAACCCGCAACCAGTCGGTTTTACTGTCACACTTCGTCCCGCTGCGCCACGATTGGCCTCGTGCCTTTTATGTGACGCAGAAAAAAATAATTTTAACAGAGTTTGGCAAAGACAAAACTCTTTCTCGTCCTCTTTCTTTAAGATTTGTTGAAACTAAAAGATGGAGCAACGTTAAGGAATAATTTTTCATAAAATTCCAAAAAAATTGTTCATAGCGGCAAAACAACAAGAAAACTAGGTGTTCTTCGAGGGTTATTTCAAATCAAACCTTGTATCGATCGCTTTACACGAAGAGTTCTCATTCAGATAAGAATATGAATCACAGAAAAATCGGGACAGAACGGGACAGATCTATTATATTTTTTCCTAACTTATAGAAACTTTTTGATACAAATTTTCAATATTTGTTTTTTTAATTTGGATTTCAAGACAAAACGTGCGATGTACAAAGAGCGGCGTTGAGTTCCGCCACTCAACACGCAATGCCTTCAGAAAATTACTGGAAAAGGGGAAACGGAGTGTCTTAATACTAGGTTCCCTCTAACCTGCTGTGTGTAGAATACAGCGTGAAGCACGAAACAAAAATCTACGTAATTACTTATGTTAAGATCAACAATTTTGGGTGGGATCGACTAAGAGGATTATTATTATTAATCACTAAAATATGAATTGGTTGTTAGTAGTAACATTAATTTCCCTAAAGTATTGGCTTAGCCGTGTTGTATAGAAGTAGACGTGTTAAAGCACCTGTGGTATAGAGATTTATACTAACAATAAATAGAGCTTCACGCTGTATCCCGCACACAGCAGGGTAGGCAGAGGGAACCTAGTGTTAAGACACTCCGTTCCCCACTTTCTGCCGAATTCCGGAGGCATTGCGTGTTGAGTGGCAGAATTTAATGCCGCGCTTGTCCTCGACACCAGAGCGAAGATATGGAAATATAAATTTAAGTAAATATTTCATCTCCTCGAGTGGGGATCGAACCCACAACCAGTCGGTTTTACAGTCACACTTCGTGCCGCTGCACCACAACAGGTCTCATATATATTAAATTGACTGAATTAAATAGGACTATGACTTCTAAAAGAAACAAACGAAACAAAAAAGCTTTTTTAAAATTATAAAATATTACTAATTATAAATTTTTATAGAAATTTTATGGAAATCTAACAATATGAAAGGGAATTAAAATAAAACAGCAATTACAACCGCTTTACAGGTAATCCGTATCTAAAATAACATCAAAACAATCCACCATCTAAACAAACTTCCAGTCTTATTCAAACGGAGAGAGGAGCGAGAGATTAAAACAACAAAGTAAAACATTCAAAATGTTTACCAAAATTAACATTATGATAAATTATAAATGTAAATTAAATGTAGATACACCTTTTATTTACATTCTTGGAGGTGTGTTATTGATATATGTAAGTATAAATGAATTTTTAATTAAACTCGACGACGGTGAGAGCGGGGTAGGTGGGGCTACATAATAAACGTTTAGAAAATAATTGTATGCACATACATAATTATTTGTGCAACGCCCGCTTTGTGCGGACGGACACCCCGGGACAAAGGGGAGACGAGGCTCTTTTGTAGGAAAAATGTAGACTATAGCCTCTGTACTCGATGATTGTATTCTAGGGAGCGTTTACGTTGTGGTGCTACTGCTTCTTGTTTTTTTTTCTTCAGCGTCTCGCTGGGTAGGGAGAGGGAACCTAGTGTTAAGACACTCCGTTCCTCACGTTCCACCGAATTCTGAAAGCATTGCGTGTTGAGTGGCGGAACTCAACGCTGCTTGTTGCCTGGATACCAGAGCGAAGAAATATAAATATTGAACATTTCATTTCCTCGAATGGGAGTTCGAATCCACAACTATCGCGTATCAGTCACACATTTGCGCCCCTGCGCCGCAATGGCATGTTTTTAGTAAAATCAAAAATATTGATAAAATATTTCTTTAAAATTTGAATTTTAAAAACTCTATCCTCTTTATATTTTCTAAGCGAAGCGAAGCTAACAGTAGCTCGCTGAACCGCTTTAATTCAACGAAAACGGAAAAGGGGACTATAACTGTTTCCATTTATGCAGCGCGAAGACGAAAAACGTGGATGTTTCATTATACAGTTTTAATGACGAACGAGTTACATATCAAAGTACGTTCGTTGAATAGATTTTAATATTATTATGTGATGGACTTATAATTATGGCTAAATCCTATATTGAAGGTCTGTTGTGCCTGATTTCCGCCGAATTCTGGAAGCATTGCGTACTGAGTGGCGGAACTCAACGCCGCGCTTTGCCTCGACACCAGAGCAAAGGAATGAAAATATACATGTAAATAAATATTTCATTTCCTCGGATGGGGATCGAACCCACAACCAGTCGATTTTACAGTCACACTTTGTGCCTCTGCGCTGCGACCGGCCTCAAGTCTCTCGGCCTCAGTAGTTTTAGTGAAATGGGAACAAATTTGAGAAAGTAGTGCTTTATTCTTCGTTCTCTTTGCGTACATTGTAGCATATGGGTTAGTGTCTATGTAATAATTGTGAAAAAAAAATAGAAAAATCCGAAAAAAAGAATATTCTTATTCTTTGTGTCAGATTGTTCAAATTGAGATTTGCCAATTTTAAGCCACGGTAAGTGCATTACCCGTTGCCTTAGTCAGATCGTCAAACAGACGAATAATCTGGGCAGCTCTACTGTTATCACTTGTGAGTTGGCGCCGCACTCACGTGTTGTTTGAATCTCCAAAGCGTATTCTCATTTTACGAGATTTTCTTTGCATCGGCCAACTTGGTTGCGTAATCGGGTTAACGATTTCCAAGTTGACCTCTGCAAGTTATGGCCTGGGGGTCAGCACTCTTTGGGAAGGACAAAGCCTGTAGGAGGTGGGTTGCTTTTCTGCCATAGTCGCTCCCGCGCCCGACTCGAATCACCATTTAAAGCTATGGTTGATCTCAAAAAATTGTGGTGACGTTTTAGACGATCAAAATATAATTGTTTTATATTTACTGACACAGTATTTGAACCTACAACTATTGCACCTTATCAACCTCATGCTGTTTATATTAAAAACTAAAAAATTTCGTTCAATAATTTTAAGATAAATACAACAATATAATTCCACTTAGAGCGAGGAAAAATATTGAAACTGATTTTTAAAAACAGCTTAATAAAAGTACCTTCAATAAAAATATGAGAGTTTATAATAAATTTCTATGAAACTGCTATTTGAATAAGCTGCGAAGCTGATAGTAATAAAAAAATATCTCACTACTAGTATACTAAGTACTACGACGTAATTTGATTTTTTTAAATAAAATTGCTTACACTTTTATATAGTGGATTTAATGTTGTTAATTAAAAATAAGTGTTTACAACACTTAAAAAATTTATTTAAGAGATAAACTTATTTTATGAAGTCAAGAAAATATTACAACTTCACGCTATAACCGTGTAGTGTTAAGACACTCCGTTCCCCACTTTCCCCCGAATTTTTCGAGTAATATAATAAATACCACCATATGTATATTAAGATACCTGGAATTGAAAGAATTTCTGAACAACAAGATGATATGAGGAAAATTAAAAAAAAAATCATAGAAAAATAATAACAACAAAAAATTTTGAATATTGTTATTCAACGCCGCGCTTGTTGTTACAAAATTTTTGTGTACAGTCTACAGAGATAACAATTCTTGACATAAATAACAAAAGTTACTTAAATTGACCTTTTTAGAATTATTTATATATTTTGAATTTGTGTATTTTAAATACTAAAAATAAAACTAAAATAGGCTAGGAGGTTCGTCCTCTGCACGCTTCGCCCGCCAACCAGATTGCAAAAATGGAAAAATAAATATCAAGTAAAATAAGTTCATCGTGAATTTTACATGAAAAATAAATAAGCCCTTATAACGTTATATCGTATACTTCAAAAAAGTCACTCGCGACGTCACCACAAAGATAAAAATGAGAAACTGATATGAGATAATCTTATTATCTCTTTTTGTAATTCACAACTAAGCATATATATTTTCCACTACATTACTTCATTTTATTTCATTTTGCTTCATATATAGTCTTCAAAATTGTAGAAAGATACATTATTATAATTTTTATATTTCAAATTTATAAGTAAAATAACTTGAAAATAAAATTTAAATTGTAGTTCAAGTCAATACATATAATAAAACCGTTTATTCATTACTGACTGTGCATTGAATATAATCATATACAAAAAATGGCCATTTATTATTTATAGATAATGATTTAAATTTTTTTTGTCTGTGTGTTTGTGCACGCTAATATCAATTGTGTGTGTGAGTGCAATTAAGCGATTTGAATACACTTATTACTATTGTATTTTGCTAACAGTCAGTGTTTTTTACTGCAATCAGATGATAAATAAAAAAATCATATAAAAAAATCATAAGCCAATCTTGGCACACTTGCGTGTGTGCGTGTGTGGTGTGTGTGTACGTGCATGCGTGTGTCTGTCCGTGCGTGCGCGCGTGTGAGTGCGTGTGTGTGTGTGTGTGAGTGTGTGTGTGTGAGTGTGTGAGTGTGTGTGTGTGTGTTTTTTTTTACAGTTTGTTCCCCTGCGCTACCATAATAGGCAGAGCGAACCTGGAAATGCAGTGTTGTATTGAGACAATTCTACATTCCCGGATGCCGCCTGCCTACCCTGCTATGTGCGGGATACAGCGTGAAGCTAAAAAAAAAGAAACAAAACCATAACAAGACACAAATTTACTTTCACCCTTAATCCGAAAACTGAAGATGAATATAAAATTGTTTACGTTTTCTGCGTGAACGACCTTGTAACGGGCCGTAAAGCCATGTTCATTTCTATATATTCAACCTTTTACGATTTAGTAATTTCATTTTATTTTATTGGCGATGTACGTGCTTTGAGTGCATCCATCGACTAGTAAAACTGAATGGTCTTTATATTGCACTTATATTAAACGGTTGTAGTTGTTTTGAATTGTTTTTAATCAATTTATCTTTTTAATAAAAAACCGGTCAAGTGCGAGTTGGACTCGGCCATTGAAGTTTTTTTTTACTAAACTTAGGATTGTAGGTCAACAGGAAACAGAAGTTATAAAAGTTGAAAATTATAAGTTGGAAATTATAAGTTTGCGGGCAACAGCATTCATTTTGTATGGAATAAACATAAATTATATATATAAGTTTGTAATGTTTTTTTTTCTTTGAAATATCTATAAATATTAACTTTTCGGATTTTTTCCTTCATTTATACTGCAAGTTTTCCTTTCTTGCCAAATTTCATAACTGTAGATCCACGGAAAGTACCCTTTATTCCTTTCTCTAGTTGGCAGTGGCTCTGGCAAAGCACGGCTATGAGTTCCGTCATTCAAAACGCAATGCCTTCAGAATGCGGCGAAAAGTGGTGAGTGGAGTGTCTTAACACTAGGCCCCTTTTGCCTATCCTATTAATACGTGAAACCGAAATAAATGTACAGTCGTAATAAATTAACTTACTTTCGTATTTACTTAGCGAGACGACAATTAAAATAAGGAGCTGCGCTGACAGAGAAAAAGTGAAGGGCTATAAAAAAAAGTTCCATTAAAGCCCGGTTACAAATGAGAACAGAATGCCGCATTATCCCGGTTATCTCCCTGAGAAGGGCCGCCTGCCAGACCGCCTGGCGGTCCGTGCCTACGTAAAAACTGTTTGATTTCTTATAGCTGGTGAATTTGGCTTTTGAAAAATGATTTCTTTTTCATTATTGCCTTATATTACGTTATCAATTTTTACTGTTTTACTTTATTAATCGAATTAACATAACAATTTTAGGGTCTTTATTAAATATCTATTTAGAAAATAACAGTGGTAAAAGAGGTAGGGGGAGGCTTCGGTTGACCTTCGAAAACACAGTTTCAAAGATACTGGAGGAGGATACTGTAGGAGGAGGAGGTCACGTAAAAAGCAAGCACCCACCGGTGGGCATGTATGAAGAGGTTAATGATAGTGGACGAGGCGACAAAGGCATGGAGAGACTGTAGCGCTTGGCGCTCCGTTCTCTCTGACTAGCCCGCTAGGGATAAAATGTGAAGCTAAGTAAGTAAGAAAATAACGTGAAAAGTTTAATATTTTCAGTTCTTCGTTCTGGTATCAAGGTCACGCGGCGTTGAGTTCCATGACTCAACACCCAATGCTTCTGGGATTCGGCAAAAAATGGGGAACGGAGTATCTTAACACTAGGTTCCCTCTGCCTACCCTGCTGTTTGCGGGATACAGTGTGAAGATAAAAAAAAATTGCGCTCATATCGGCTTCATTTTGAATATTTTCATCACAAATAAGAAATGGTCGTTTCATATCCATCGATATTATAATTAATTTATTTTATTTACAAAAAAAATAAGCAATATAAAACAGCTGGTGCTCGTTGCGACGTTCAACGAATATTTGATACATCCGTAACGAAACGTTAGGTCGAGGCTTACATTTTTAATAGGAGTAAATGATCAACAATTGCTAACAAAATATGGGACGAAAAATCTTTTTTTCACATTTCAGACACAAAGTTATTAGTACGATATAATTCGTTTGAAAAAAAATATGCTTCAGTTCATTTAAGTGGAATAGGACGTAATGGAAATTACACGTTTATTTAAGAAAACATGGGTTTTGTGAATATTGTATAATGTTATTTTACTTTGTGTGTAGTCTAGCGTTTTTTATTATATTATAGCACACAATTTGCTACAAACAGAAATCATTAAAAATATATATTAATGTACGTATATGCATGTATAAATTGAGAAATTTCAATTATATGATCCGACTGAATTTTTTATTTTGTTATTCTTTGCCTATATAGTTTGAGCGAGTTCTGTCGTAACGCAGGGTTACAAGCATGCGCCTGTGAATGGGACAGGTGGTGGGTTCAATTACCGCTCGAGGAAATGAAATAATTAATATTTTTATTCGCTCTGGTAACGAGGCAAAATGCGGCGTTGAGTTCCGCCATTTAACACACAATTTCTCCAGTATTCTCCATTTTCCCTTAGCTTACCTTACTATGTGCGATATACAGCAGTAAATACCTCGTAAGCTACAAAATAAAAAAAAAAAAACTACAACACAATTATTTTATTAAGCCATATTTATTTCGTTACGAAAATAACTACCCATTTTCTGTTACTTAACATAAAACAACATTGAACCCAATTCTTATATATACAGAGTAAAACAAATATTTTTTAAGGGTAACGTATTTAACCGGCGAAATAATGTGGAACATCAGCGATTATGTTGCAAGATAATACGCGGGCTCGTATATTTATGGGGCAGATAGCAACGCGATGATTTAAGGAGGGCTGATAATGTTCGCGATTTACAGTTGTAAATAACTCTTTAATATTTTTCTTATGACAATATATATAATATTATTTTGAACATATTAGCGTTAGCGTTTCCAAATAAGACGGTTTTTAGGGTAACGGGAACCCTTATAGAATCACTTTGTTGTCTGTCTGTCAAGAGCATTTATCTCAAGATCGCGTGGAGGTGTCAAGCTTCTAACGCCCAATATTAATAACCTATCTCCAACGTCAATCTTATCAATAATTGACAATCTTAGATTGTTTCATACATCTATCCAATCTAGAGATTGGATAGATGTATGAAACAATCTAAGATTGACGTTGGAGATAGGTTATTAATATGGGGCGTAAGCTATGCAATCAAAAGATATGATCACTTATGGATCATATTCGCTGCGTAATCAAAACCTATAGGGTACTTTCCGTGGACCTCCAGTTATGAAATTTGGCAAGAAGTGAAAACTTGCAGTATTAATAAAGGAAAAAATCCAAGAATTGAAAGTTTATATATAATTCATAGACAAAAAATATTGTAAACTTATAATTGTAGTTCATGTCGTATAAACTTAGTGCTTGCGTCCGCAAACTTAACTTTGTTACCTTTAATAAATTGTACTTCCCGTTGACATATAATTGAGAAATTGGTATCTACGGAAGCCTCGGTATGCATTTTTTTTTTTAAATGTATAATGTTTGACCATTGGCGCAGTAGTTCCCACTCGAAGAAATTAAATATTTAATATTTTCATTTCTTTGCTCTGTTGTCGAAGCAAAGCGCGATGTTGAGTAATGCCATTCAAAAAGCAATGCCTCCAAAATTCGGCGGAACGTGGGGAGCGGAGTGTTTTGTCACTAGGCTCACTCTGCTTCGTGTACGTGGAGATACAGCGTGAAACAAAAAAAAAGTGTTTGAACAGTAAAAAGGTTTTTACATCGGCAGACAACCGCCGAGTGTCAATTATTGATAAAGGGTTGGTCAGCTATGGGAACTTAATTGAAGCTTTTTGTTAGCGGCCGAGTCATTTACTTCGATTTTTTTATATAATTGTTGTAAAGTGTAAGTAAGATTTTTGACGTTGTTGTTTCTTAAATAGGACCAATCTTTGGGCACAATGGTTGCGGATTCAAATTTTGTTAATTTCTTCTTATTGATCAACATTGTTATATCAACAAATTATAATATTTCGAACTTAATGTGAATATATTTTTAACCGCTTATAAAATATCCTTTATATCTATCTATCTATATACATTACTAATTCTAAAGAATTACATATATGTAATTCTTCTAATCCAGTTTATCACAACAATGGTTTTATTATGATATATTATAATAACACCATTGTTGTGATAAACTGGATTAGAAATTGAATTAGATCACGTGTTTCAAACAGCTATAAGATCTAAAAATTGAAATTTAATATAACATCTCCAAATTTTTACTTTTGTAATGCAAAGTGTTCGGGTTTCGGTAAGATTTATTAACTTTTTTATAATTATATTACATAAAAATATTTTGTTAATCTACACTATTAGCTCGCAGTGGGAACCACGTAAGACGCTCTGTTCGCCTCTATCCAATTTTTGAGACTTTATGTATTGGTAGTTAATGTCGCGATTTGTCCTATTACCAGAGTGATCATAGGAAAATAATTAACTCCCCCGAGTAGGAATCAAACCAACAACCGTCGCGTGTACAGTCAGACGCTGTGCCGCTGCGCTATTACGACTTCAATTGATGAAACAAATATGTATACAATGTATGTAATTGTCTCTTTACATAAAATAAATAAAGAGATGAGGAACGGAGTGATTTTGTTAAATTTTTAGGGTTCCGTACTATTTAAAGACAAGAAAAGGAACCCTTATAAGATCACTCTGTTGTCATCACGCGTATTTCGACACTATAAAGGGAATAAAAAATCATAGGATGCTTCTGGTTGACCTAGAATTATGAAATTCTGACAGCTAGCATCTATAGGTGGTACTTGTTCAGGGTAAAATGTGGAAACTATACATTTGGGTAAAGTGATTTTGTAAAATCCCAAAAAAATAATATACAGCCGCTAGTTCAAGTGAGTTATAAGACGAATTGGCTCTTGCTAAGCTTAGCTTGAATTTTAGAAAAAAACTTGAGACTTCCAATTTTTGTATGAAACCCTCGGTTTTTTATAATTCTACCAACTGTAGTTAAATAAATATAAATAAAGAAGTCTAGTCGTAGCACCGAGGCACAAGCGTGTGACTGTAGATGCAAGAGGTTGTGGATTCGGTTCCCACTTTTGAATTTCGCTCTGGTGGCGCGGCCACCCAAAGCCTCCTGAATTCGGTGGAAACTGAGGAGCGAAGTGTCTGAACACTAGAACACTAGGCTCCCTCTGCCTACTCTGCGCTACAGGCGAGATATGAGGTGAAGTGGGTGAAACTGAAGAGAAAAATATAGAAATATTCGTATATATATAAAATGTGCATTTACTATACACATGTAATACCTTTAGAACTTTAAATATCGTTAAAAATAAACCTTATATTTTTAGTTTTTAATGTAAGATTTGTGTCAAAAGTTGCTCACAGAATTGCTTGAATTTGTAAAGAGTTAAGTTTTAATTGAATTAATTCAAGATGGAAACTCGTAGCGGAGTTTTATTATATGTCAACTTTGATATTACTCTTGTTGACAATTTGTTATATTAAAACATTTTAAAATAATACAAGGAACCTTAATTTAAAATTAATAATTATTTTAAATTATGTTATATTTTATATTTTAAAATAAACAGAAATACCAAAAAAATTGTAAATAATCGATTAAAAACATATGAAAAATTATCGTTATTTGTTTGTAATCTGATAATGATATGATTAAAAATAAAAAATTAAATTAAATTAGCTTCACGCTATATCCCGCACACAGCAGGGTAGGCAGAGGGAACCTAGTGTTAAGACACTCCATTCCCCACTTTCTGCCGAATTCTGGAGGCATTGCGTGTTGAGTGGCAGAACTCAACGCCGCGCTTAACCTCGACACCAGAGCGAAGAAATGGAAATATAAATTTAAGTAAATATTTCATCTCCTCGAGTGGGGATCGAACCCACAACCAGTCCGTTTTGCAGTCACACCTCGTGCCGCTGCGCCACGACCGGCCTCATCGATATGATTAAAAATAATCAAAATTCCTTTTACTTATTAATAATACTCGTAGTAAATGCTACTCATTCAAAGGCACGAGACGCAAAACCGTTCTTACATTTATACAATTCTTTTATCAAATCAAGAGTTGATTTGTTCTGCTTTTATGTAACTAACTATACCCTACGTTCTTTAACTCCTTTCTTCAATTTCCGCTGAATTTTAAGAGGCATTATGTGTTGAGTGGTGGAACTCAACGCCGAGCCTTGATACTAGAGCGAAGAAAACGAAAACAAAAATAAAAAATCATTTTCCCAAATTGGAATGGAACCCACAACCGTCGCATGCTTAATATATGATAAAACTTAATAACATCTAAAAGTGCCATTAGATACCATACACGAGAACATATCATAAGTAGAAATTTTAAACTCAGGAAATACTAGCTAGTTTGCCAATAAAAGAACTCTGGCGAAGTATTACATACATACATACTCCAACAAATGTGGCCTTCACGTGCAAGGAAGCAGTTATAGCCACACGAACAGACCGCAGGAATTGAGAATACTAAACTTAATTACACGTTAACAGAACACAGGGTACGGATGGTGTTGTTGAACTGGAATTGTATAGAATTTGCAGATTGAAGGCTTTATTTTTTTTTTGTAAAATTCGCTTTAGTTTAAAGTTTTCTTCTTGAACTTTTATAAGTAAATAAAATCAGCTTCACATTGTATCCCGCACATAGGAGAGTAAGTAGAGGGAAATTAGTGTTAAGACACTCCGCTATCGTATTTTGGAGGCATTTCGTGTTGCTTTGGTACAACATCACAGCGAGGAAATCGAACTCGAACCCATAAGCAGTCGCGTGTACAGTCACATATTTGTACCCCTGAACTGACCTCACTCACAGTAAGTAACAGTTACTATTAACAGGAAAAATGGGAATTACTTATTAGATTGTAAAAAATGAAACTTATAAAACTTATCATATCTACTTACTCGATATATTACACATAACGTGTACCAAGGTATAAGCCCGGCGTTGAGTTCCGCCACTCAATACGGAATCCCTCGAAAAATTCAGCAGAAAATAGGGAACGGAGTGTCTTAACACTAGATTCCCTCTGCTCGCTGTATGCTGAATACAGCGTGAAGCTGATTTATCATTTTTTTTATTTTTAATATCTCTATATCTCTATATATAATAAGACAGTAAAAATGTTTTGTCTGTACATTTAGTAATTTTAACTGAAATGGATAGAGGGATACTTAAAAAGAATAATAGAAAGCAAAAATATTTTTTTTGAATTTCTTGTCTGTCTGTCTGTTGACATATTTTTGTCTGCATTTTTCTCTGAAAGTACTGAACCGATTTACTTGAAAATTTCACCAATTGCTTTGTTTTAACTCAACTTAAGTACTAAAGTTTGGTTCATCAAAATCGGTTCATTAAAAAAAAGTTATCGTCATTTGAATGAACTCAAGGCATTAGTTTGCCTGCGAATGTTATATAGAAATCGCGCTGGTAAGATTACTGGCTAAAGATTGACATTCGAAACGTCTTGATTATATGACTGTTGATAAAAATATATATTTTTGAAGCACTATTATACAATATGTTATACAATAAAGTAAACAAAATTGAAATCGTAATTAATTCAACAGAGATAAAGAACGATTTGATCTTCAAAAAGATATCAAGCAAATAAATAGATTTTATGGTTCGTTCTGTCGTTTGAAATAAATCTATATAAAAATGCCTAAAAACATAGTTTCTACGTGTACTGTGTAATAACTACATATTTACCAATTGTACATTTAGCTAATAATATGTGTAACTAATTTAAAAACTGTACAGGAGTTAATATGCAAACATTACAGTTATTTTACAAAGAATATTATGAATCCTTACCCAAATTTTACATTTAAGGCTGTTTCTGAAGCAGTACATTAAATTATTAAGTGACATCAGCACATTTAACAGAGCTTTAAAAACATAACATAGGTAAAAAGAACGTAATGTTACAAAAACATATACATATAATAAATAATTAGCTTTATGTATATATTATGAATATCAAATATCAACATTGGTCGTATTTTTTAGTTCGAAACAATCAAAAATTCTTATAGAAGTTACGATAATGTCGTAAAAAAATCATATTAGAATATTATTAATCTGTAAAAAAAACATATTAGAAGTCATTAGAGTTGTCAATCAATTCTGCTTATTAAATCAATAATCATGTATTTTAAGCGAGCGAAGCCGTGGGCGGGCCGCTAGTTATACATATACAAATACATTTTTATACGTATATTCTTTTTTATTTAAGTATGTTTTCGAAGCATACAATATTATGAAGTGAGGCATGAATATTGGCTTGATAAACGAGCAGCCGCTATCTTTTGTCCAAGTCGTTTAAGAAATGATCCATCGTGAGGTGGCGAAAATACTTCCATGTCATGCAGATACAGACCCCCACCCACGGATTTGGGGTACCTTTTAAGATTTTTTGATGGAGGGGAGCTACAGCTTGTGCTTAATTTAGGAAAGTATGTTTTTACTTTATATGATAATAATGGAGGGGTTGTGTATATAGTGGTGGTAACTACGAGGTCTTTTTTTGTCCGATCGAAGCTTTGGAGAACGAAGAAATGTTAATATTTAAAAATATTCTTCTTTCCTTATTATCAGATAACATAGCAAACAGTAAATTTTGTATAAGATTAATTTTAAGACGAGGACCATCTAGTGATATACATATACATACATACATCACACCGTTAGTCACTTTAGGCCTATTTTAGAATTTCGCTATAAAGGTCAACGTCCTCAAACGCCGAATTTGACGCATATTATTGTATCATCATTATGACTATCAATTAAACATTTTTTTTAAGTATTATGCCTCACTTGGGGAAGAAAACTTCTTTTAAGAAAATATATAAAATTTGGACGAAACCGGACGAAACCAAGAGGCGCGGGTTCTTATCCACGTTCAAATTTTATGTTTTCTAAAAGTATTTATCCGTTAAATAGTTTTTATGAAGTGTGACTGTAAAACCGACTGGTTGTGGGTTCGATCCCCCTCACTCGAGGAGATGAAATATTTACTTAAATTTATAGTTCCGTTTCTTCGCTCTGGTGTCGAGGTTAAGCGAGGCGTTGAGTTCTGCCACAGCATAAGTTTTGCAATAGGTGTGACTGTAAACGCGACTGGTTGTGGGTTCGATCCCCACTCGAGTAAATTAAATATTTATTTCTTTTTATATTTTCATCTCTTAACTCTTGTGTCGAGGCAAAGCGCGGCGTAGAGTTACGCCACTCAACACGCAATGCCTTCAGAATTCGGCAGAAAGTGAGGAACGTAATGTCTTCACACTAGGTTCCCTCTGCCTACCCTGCTGTATGCGGGATACAGCGTGAAGCTGATTTATAACAATTTTAATAATCATATTTTTTAATTATAATTAAATTATTAATTTAATAACGATAATATTAATAGTAATTCATACTCACATCTGCTCTCGATTCTGGTAATCCTACTATCAATTATTCAAAGATAACGTTGTTTAGCTATGGGACATTTATAGGCTATAACTTTACTACATTGTTAGTAGAACTCGATCTATCTTCTGCACTTCGTAACTTCGAAGATAATCGAAATACGGTGCCTGTATATAGAAATTAATTTCCAATTTGAAAATTATCGGTCAATATATAGATAAGTGATGTGTGTGATGTGGGGAATGGAGTGTCTTAACACTAGGTTCCCTCTGCCTACCCTGCTGTGTGCGGGATACAGCGTGAAGCTGTGAAGCTGATGTAATACTTTTGTTTAAAAACTTTAGTTTGAAAACTTTATTTCTCAATAAAAAATTTAGGAAATGTGGCTGTGGCTTTTTTCAATTTGATTTTAGAGTGAAATTAGATTTTTTTTAAATATGTGAAAAGGAAATATTTTGACAGTGGCCCAAAGCTTAAATTTACTCTTTTCGAGAAAAACAGTTTATTATTTAAATTAAATTAGCTTCACGCTGTATCCCGCATACAGCAGGGTAGGCAGAGAGTGTTAATTTATTACTTGAATAAATAACTTAGCTAATTAATTTAGGCATAGGTACATAAATGTTAATAGTCATTTTTGAAAATATAGATTTTGTAAAATCCCAAAAAAATAATATATAGCCGCTAGTTCAAGTGAGTTATAAGACGAATTGGCTCTTGCTAAGCTTAGCTTGAATTTTAGAAAAAAACTTGAGACTTCCAATTTTTGTATGAAACCCTCGGTAGGCGAGCCCGACTCGCGCTTGTCTGGTTTTTTATAATTCTACCAACTGTAGTTAAATAAATATAAATTAAGAAGTCTAGTCGTAGCACCGGGGCACAAGCGTGTGACTGTAGATGCAAGAGGTTGTGGATTCGGTTCCCACTTTTGAATTTCGCTCTGGTGGCGCGGCCACCCAAAGCCTCCTGAATTCGGTGGAAACTGAGGAGCGAAGTGTCTGAACACTAGAACACTAGGCTCCCTCTGCCTACTCTGCGCTACAGGCGAGATATGAGATGAAGTGGGTGAAACTGAAGAGAAAAATATAGAAATATTCGTATATATATACAATGTGCATTTACTATACACATGTAATACCTTTAGAACTTTAAATATCGTTAAAAATAAACCTTATATTTTTAGTTTTTAATGTAAGATTTGTGTCAAAAGTTGCTCACAGAATTGCTTGAATTTGTAAAGAGTTAAGTTTTAATTGAATTAATTCAAGATGGAAACTCGGAGCGGAGTTTTATTATATGTCAACTTTGATATTACTCTTGTTGACAATTTGTTATGTCGAAACATTTTAAAATAATACAAGGAACCTTAATTTAAAATTAATAATTATGTTAAATTATGTTATATTTTAAAATAAATGAGGCCGGTCGTGGCGCAGCGGCACGAGGTGTGACTGCAAAACCGACTGGTTGTGGGTTCGATCCCCACTCGAGGAGATGAAATATTTACTTAAATTTATATTTCCATTTCTTCGCTCTGGTGTCGAGGTTAAGCGCGGCGTTGAGTTCTGCCACTCAACACGCAATGCCTCCAGAATTCGGCAGAAAGTGGGGAACGGAGTGTCTTAACACTAGGTA